>JBANCY010000606.1:0-25661 GCA_037040045.1 Phorticella flavipennis | reverse complement strand
TTTAATCAAAAAATTACACCTGTTATTAAATTTTTTTGATTTGAGGGCGAGGGGGGCGTGGCATCAAAATTTTGAGATTATAAGAGCTAGAGACTTCAAACTTGGCATGAAGATCCGTTTATACAATACACATATCAAGTTCTGAGATTTCGATTATGCCACGCCTCATTCGCCCGATAATCGATAATACAATTTTCAATAAAATGGAAACAACTTTTGCATCAATAGAGCTATCTCCTTCAAATTAAGTAGATAGAGTCATAATTCGAAACTGCGGAATGGAAATTCCAAAAATTTTGATACACCCCTCCATTTGCCCAGAAAGTGACGAAATGTGCAGCCACAAATTTTATGAAAGAGTCATGAAATTTGGTTTGTGAATGCCCATATATACCATGCAGAAAAAGGCATCCAAATTTTTTTTCCATTCTATTTTGGTGCTCCTCAAATTATATAAGTGCTTATAATTTTTACAATGCCGATCATAATAGTTCGAATTGCATAGTAGATATTAAAGGCAATATCTTCAACCAATCCTGAAAATTTCAGAAAGATCGAATCATAAACAACGAAGTTATAATCCTCAGAAATGGCCGAAAATGGTCCAAAATAGCAAATGGTAAAAAATGCATTATGTCACCTGAGGGCTAAACGTTGATAGCACAAAATTCGGCAGGTAGGTTTGCATTGACGATGCGCAAAATGCGTTTTTTTCAAATTTTGAAAGCCACGTCCCCCTCGCACGCAAATTAAAAAATTTGATAACAAGTGTAATTTTTTGATTTGAAACAAGATTTTCAACACACGTATTTTGGAATGTATTTCGACCTTATACTGAAAGTTTCAAGTGGATCGGATAATAAACACAGAAGTTATTGGCAAAAGACTGTAAAAAGTCACATATGGAGAGGCCGGCTGGAGATCGGTAAAAGTGTGTCTGTGTGTGTGTGTATTTGTGTTGGGATCAGGGTATCTCGTAGTCGAGCTCACTCGACTAGAGCTTTCTTACTTGTTATTATTATTATTATTATTATTTTAGAGCAACAATATGATAGCATTATATGGCATGCTCCTGTCTTCTTGAGGCGCAGCGCAACACACGCAGCACTTCGAGTGTTGCAGACACGCGCGCCATATGCTGAAAGTTTGAGCGTCGCGACGTGTTGTGTGTGTGTTGTGTGTGTGTTGTGTGTGTGTTGTGTGTGTGTGTTGCGTGTGTGTGTTGTGTGTGTGTGTTGTGTCGCGTCGCGTCGCGTCGCAGCGTCTCTCATGGCGACTGCGTTGCCTAGTCAATATTTCATTTGGCACTTGAACCAAATACTTTTAGTTTGCTGCCACAACGGACGAAGGTTGTCGAGAACGGACGGAGCTGACGTCGCCAGCAGCAATACGAGGGTTGACATTTATATTTCGGCTCTAGGTCATTTTTTGTTTATATACCTACATAATCCAAATAGTAGCGCCTTTAAAGGCGCATTCCAAAGAATCTCATCTTGAGCTGGTTCTAGCAACTAGCTATTATATAGTCAGTCCAACTGTTGATTGACCAGTTATAGCTAATTATAACGTTTGTCCAACCAGTTGGCGTTGAACTTGGCATATTTGGCATTAATTTGGGGTTCGAACCCACGATCTCTTGTTTGATGATCTCTATTGTCTGATTTTGCTTCTATAAAATTTCATTGATTATAAAAGCTTCAGTGGATCAGTGGATAGTGCATTGCCTCCTCAAACAAAAGGTCGTAGGTTCGTGGGTTCGTGCCAGTTACTGCCTGGAGGCCTCAGTTGCTCTGGCTTCCCTGAATGATTCAGAATTTATTTATAATTGATAAAATATGTATAATTTTTCAATAAGATATAAAAAGTATATATATTATTATTATATGGCTATAACAACCCTATCGGGTCACAGCCTGAAGCATCTTCCTCAACCGAGGCTTCTGCTTTTTTTATTGAATATTTATTTTTTTAAAAATGGGTGGATTTCAAGTCCTACGCCAAAAACCTAGATCCAAACTTGGAGGGTCAAGTCAAATGACCTGAGCAGGAATCGAACCTACGTCTCCTTGTTTGGCAAGCCAGTGCGCTATGCACTGGCCTACCGAGACCCCCAAAATAGTATATATAATATATATATAATTTCCTCCTAGAAAAACTTGGTTGCAGCGTAGGACTTGAAATCCACCCACGTAAAGATTGGACTATGTCGTCGAAGTTTTCTTCAATTTTGGACGAATTTTATAAATGATATTTCGACATAAATTAGTCGATAGATTAAAAGTCACAATTCTAGATGTAAGATTATAACTATTTGAGAAATGAAAGAAGCATAAGAGTTGAGCACAAGATCACCTTAGTACAAGACTGAAGAAAGCTAAAACCGTATGGAAATAATAAATACAATATGGTATCATGGATCTGAAATCAATTAAGTTAATTAATTAATACATTGAAAGGATTTTATTAATTTAAGCAATAAGCAGTGTGGCCGTATATTGCCAATAATATCAAAAATTTCCAAGCAACTGACAATTTATTTTATATAATTCTAAAAGTCAACTAGGCCAGAAATATAACTGGCAACCCTCGTAGCAGCAACAGCTTTAATCGCATCTATATAGATACATAGCCGGCATACATATGTATATGGATATATATATATGTTTATATTCAAGTCTATATCATATATATACATATAGCTAGAGAATATAGTAAATGATTTGTGTTGATATTTGGCTAATTTAGCTGATAGTTTAGCCTGCAACCAACACTAACCCTATGCACCCTGTGTTCGGGCAATAAAAACATTCAACTGAAATTGCAATTGATTACCGAAGCTTCAGTTTCGGATGCTTCAGTTCGATCTGGTTCCATTTCCACCGCCAGCCAATTTTGTATTTCAATTTACACACAAATTTCAAACTTATGAGAAATTGTGCAGGAACTGTTTGTCTTTGGGGTCTTTGTGGTGTTTGGGGGCGTCGGGCGATTCGGGAGTGTCGTGGGAGGTTTGGGAGGTGTGTTATATATGACATGTCCTTTGACGCACCGAAATTGAATGCTGGAATTTGTTATTTAGTGTGTAAGCCAGTATTGCCACTTGACTTGATATAATAAAGGAAAATAAAGGAAAACAAAAAAATTGAGTCAAAAGAAATGCAATAAAGATCTAAATTTATTTTATGTTTTCTACGAAATTTTTGCCGCTAACTAAAAATGACAGTCGTTGAAAGACTTAAAGTTTTTCAAAACTTGCTGAAATTTTGCCCACATTGAACTGGGTTGAAGTTCCAAAAATCTATCGCATGCTGAAAGATGATACCCCAAAGAACTGGGCTATACGGCGAATAGGTTATTACTTCCCAGCGAAGTGTTTCCCTGTAAGTTTTAACGAGACGACTAACATGTGGTCGAGTGTTGTCGTGCTGCAGAATTATTTTGTCCTGTATATCCGAAAACTGCGGACGTTTTTCTTGCGTTTTTATTTTCAATGACCGATATATATAACTTGTGTAAGACTGTGTCCCCTGTGTAGAGGTTTTTGCTAGACCACTGCGTACCGCACTGTCCCGCCAAACAAGAGTTGTGGGTTCGAGTCCCACTCTTGTATTTAGGCGCAGGATTTGAAATCCACCCGCGCAAAAAAATTTTCAATGAAGGATGCAGAAATTAAGAAAAAATAGTGCTTCAGGCTGCGAACAGATTGGATTGTTATGGCCATATAATAATATCAAAAATAATGATAATAAAAACTGAATTATTCGAGGAGAATATTAACAAATATATATATATATATATATATATATATATATTTATATACACATTTCGTTACTTTCCGGGACAATGAAGGGGTGTATCAAAATTTTGTGAAATCCCATTCTAATTCAGACCCCACATACCAAATTTGGAGGCGATAACTCTATTGATGCCAAAGTTATGGCCATTTATCGAAATAAAAACTGAATTAATCGAAGAAAATATTAACTCTTCCAATAAATATGGTATTAAAAAATGTGCCTAATTTGTGGGATTTAGCCCAATAGATTCGCATTTTCCACGAAAAACTATATAAGTATTTTTCCATGGGAAAACCGAAAAAAAGTCATAATGCTTCAAAATGTTTTCGTCCGTTAATCCGGCTTGTATCATTTCTGCAAAATATGGCCACCCTGTGTGTATGAAGCATAAGTTTTTCCGCTGATTTTCCATTCAAGCAATTGAAAGCAGAATGAGCCCTAATTAAATTGTAGTATTCATGGTATTCCATGCTGATTGAATCGATTTCATTCCATTTGAGGTCATGTCGTATGCAACAGGTTATTTCGCTTTTCGTTTTTCCTATGCGGTTTTTCCTTCTCCTTGCTGTGTGTGTGTGTGTGTGTGTGTGTTTTGGTATTTTTTTTGGTATTTTTTTGGTATTTTTTTTTGGTATTTTTTTTTGTAGCCAAAAGCTTTTTGCGTATTGTGCAAATTGCACAGCAATTTCCGTGGCATGCAAAACTAATTGCGGCTTTACGAAAATTCTTGCGGCCGAGCAGAGGGCGGGCGGCATGTGGCATGTGGCATGGGGCATGGGGGGCATGAGGCATGCTACAAATGGCAGTGGTGGTGCAACTTTAATGCGTATACAAAAATGATTTCAATAAATGTCATAAATTTGCCAGAAGACTTCACAAATTGCAAACTGAATGAAAATCGAAATGAAAAACAGACTCCGAGTCGGAGTTGGAGTTTCGAGCTGGAAGTGGCGTTGGAGCTGGAGCTGGAGCTGAAGCTCGAAATGAAATGGAAGCAGTAGCGGAAGCGAGAGTTGTCTGTGGGTTTGGTTATGGCGCACAAAGGAATGCTTTGCCCGGGCTGCTTATTTCCTGACCAGGACGGCCTCTTGAGTTTCGGTTCTGTTCTGTTTGGATTTCGGTGATTATCATTCCTGTTGCTAGCGGCTTTCATTACAACAAGATGCAGGAAAAATCCAAAAAAAAAAAAGAATGAATGAAAAAGAAGAAGAAAAGTGGCCGCCACTTCAACTGACCAGAAAATGAAAATGGGCGCCGGCAGAAGTAAAAAAATATGTATATATATATATATAAGTTGTGCATGAAAATGGAAAACCAAAATTAAATTTCCATAAGCAAAAAGGCAAAAATCCAACGCATCGTTCGAGCAGCAGCCAGAGGGAGGAAGAGGAGTGTGGGGGGGGGGGGGGGGTTGGTCGAGTTAAGAGAGAGAAAAATTCAAAAGCTTTCACTTTTTGGCCAACACGCATTTTGTTTTTCCCATTTCATTTCTCGTTTCGTAGGTTCTTCTTTTCATATTATATTATTTTTCTTTTGCATAATAATGAAATTAAATTGCTGCCTCTGTCCGTCTCTCCAACTGTCCAACTGTCCGTATGGCACTACCTCAAAAGATACATATATATCTTATATGTGTGCGGATCTTTGCTTCTGTTTTATCTTTATCTTTGCCACTTTGCAGTGGTTTCCATTTCTCTGTGGCAACTGAAAAATTGGAGCACAACAAGCCAAAGATGCGCTCTAGAAATGCAGCAAAGTGCAGTAGATTGCACTACAACAACAAAAACAACAACAACAACAACATGATACATGCTACATGCTGCATGCAACATGCGGCAAGTCTGAAGTGCGGCGCACTCTTAAGATGTCACCTGAGTGCAGTTGCGCCGAGTCCTTTTGAAGCAATATACCTGTTGATGAGATTCAATTGGGTATTCAATAATATCCAGCTTGAACTCTGAACTCTGAACTCTTTGGGAGCTCAACTAATTTGAAGATTTTCCAACCACTTTTCTTTCATTTTCTTTTTTCATACCAACTAATTCTGTCAATATAGGTCGAGTATTTTCCGGCTTTGCAACATAAATGTTGCAACTGTTGACCAGTTTTCTTTTTTTGGCTTCAAATGAAATGCATTTTCCAACGCAATTGGCCAACAGCTCTGTGAAGCGTAAAAAGTGAAAAGCTCGGTGGTCACACAAATTGGCCAACTGTCGGAAAATTCAGGGAAAATTCGAAGCTTCCAACGGCAAATTGTGAGTTCGTAGAGCACGTGCCAAGGTGGGTTAACACTAAAAGGTTGGGTTTATCAAGTTTAAAAGCCATTTTTATATATGGCATCATATGTATATATTGAAAATACATCTGATGCCATCTGCAAAATTTTAACGCTTTCAGACCCAAGTTTCATGGCATTACTTCTACATTCCATCGCTTCCGTATACCTACAAAATGCTGCTGCTTCAAAGAATTCGACACTGTTCGAATCAAGGGTCCTCACTTTAATATTAAGCCATTGCTTTCCATTTTTCAAATGGAATCAGGGTATATAAATTATATCTTAATTTTGTCAAATCAAACATCAAATGTAGTGTTTCCTGTAGTATATAGTATATAGCTATGCGCCAAACAAGAGGTGCGAGTTCGAGTCCCGCTCATGTCGACAGGCATGACACTCTTAGAAAAACTAGGTTGTGGCGTAGGATTTGAAAACCACCCAGGTGAAAACATTTATTCAGTGAAGGATGCCGAAACAAGGGAAAAAAAGTGCTACAGGCTTTGACCCGATAGAGTTGTTTTGGCCATAAAATAATTATATAGGTATATATTTATATAGAGTTAATAGTTTGCGCGATTTTTTGAAATATTTCAATAGATGTAGTAGATGAATAATGTCAACCAACAGCCAAAGGATTGACCATAAAAGCTGGGAATATCAAATTTTACATATATGAAATACCTGGTGGAATTTTTTTTGATTTTTAATTTGGATATTGCTTTTAACTGACAAAAATTTCCCGGAATTTATTCATAAAGCAATGAAAAATTCAGTTGTCTACGTGGAGAAGTTGATGAAACTGAAATTTTGCAAACTGGCTTTTATTATATGTTGATAGAGATTTTTGGAAAAGCAACATTGAAGAAGTGTTGCAGATATTTAGTTTGACTATATAAAATTGTATTACAAATAAGCCAACTCAATCACATACACTCAAAAGTGTTCTTAAAAATCTCCTCAGATGTTTTCGAGAACTAAAGAATTGAAAATAGAGCTAAAAAATATAATAAAAAGAATATCGATATTTTTCCATTTGAGGTGGCTCTGGCACACTCAATCAAGCTGTAATTTGCAGGTAATATGATCTACGAGTATTTCTTGAAATTGGAATAAAACGTATCTATCCCATGCCATTGCAGTCAGGAGAGAATTCTCATTCTTAAAGTGTTTGAATTATGGAAAATAAACTAGAATCAATCAATATCCATTAATTTAGATATATTTAATGGCTCGAATTGAGTGGACACAACCAGTATTTATGAATACCGAAAATTGTCTTATATATTATATCATATCATAATAATCGCATAGCTAAATGCTTAAGTTAATAAATCCGTCTGAATAAAATATAAATTTCAAAACATATTCAATCTTTTCAATAAATGTTGTTAAAGGCTGAAACGTTTTCGTGTTTATTGCCAATAGGCGCACAGTTTGGTATAAATTTATCTTCCATAAGCTAAAGAATTTTCAATAAAATTGTTTTTAAACCAGAATTAGACAAGTAAGAACATTTTAGTCGAGCGGGCTCGACTTTGAGATACCCTGATTAGTATCAAAAAATAATTTAAATAACTTACGCCCAATTTCGGAAACTGTTAATTCATATAATTACAGTGATTCGATTGTTATGAATATAAATTCAAATAATTCTGTTAAAAACTGTAGAGATTATAGGCTTTTAATAAATTTTGGGGCTATCATATTTGGATGCAGACACTATGGGCATCTACATACCAAATTTCATAACTCTGACATAAAATTTATCGCAGTTCGTCTTTGTCCGGGCTTCTCATGACCTTATATACGAATTTTAGAACAAAATGCAAGAGTTACGAAGATTTTAATGAAAAACCAATTAGCCGACTATCGGGGGAAAAGTGTATATCATCTAAAATCGAATATTAATTGAAACACCATGGGGTAAATACGGATTTTGAAGTGAATTTTGAACTCTCTAGCTCTTGTTGTCTCTGAGACCAACCGAATCAAAAGAAAGAACATATAATCGGGCAGTGCGAAATGGGGCCACGCCTCCAATTACCTGTTACACACAGTCGCACGAGCCTATTAAACTCTTCATTGCAATTTTCAATTGGGCTTAGGGTATAAAAATAAACAGCAATAAAACAATTTGTCCTGATTGAATGACCACAGAAAGTCTGGCATCGTCTAACTTCCAACAGAGTTCTTGGAAATTCCGACGTCAAGTGTTGGGTTATAAAACAATTTCGTTAAGCAAACGATGAGATTATTAAACATTTGTTTGCCGAGTTGGGCTTCACTTGAGACTTAAATAATATTTGAGCAGATTTAGAAAAGTTAAAAGTGAAAGCGCTTGGAAAATCTAGGAAAACCGTTATGAAAATAACTTCTTTATGTTTCTCAAGTGTGTTAACTCTAAGCTCAAGTGTTAATAGGCTTTATTGTGGAGCTTATATTGTGTTCTGGGGTTATGGGAGCTATCATATTTTATACACAATTTGAATAACATTAAGGAAACCTTAAAAGTAACTACAGAACAAGAAGAAGTCGATGGTGTTATGACTGCTTAACTATTTGTATATCTTTCTGTCGGTTAATTTTTTGAAGGAAGCTGAGGAGCTCCAAGCGCAAAAGCCTTTTAAGGGTTACATGGGTTTCGAGGGCCGAAAAATCGCATATTTTCACTATCTATTTCTCTATTTAAGCTGTTGGTGTTAACAAAAAGAGCAACATTGGAACAATATTTTGTGATTTTTTCAGAGGATTTCCCGTGACGCTTCCAGAGACATACTCCCAGCAGTGAGACGCAAAAATTTATCCAACATCAAAATACATAATAATATGTTATCTGAAAATTGCCAGAAAAATGGAAAAAAAGTAGTGGCTAATGATGGGCAATATTTTAATTCATCGATTTAAAACCATTTCTTGTTCAATAAAACCTCAAAGAAAACAAGGAAGGATTATCTTTGCGCGCCGTAGGTTTCATACTATCTTCGAAAAAAGCGGTATATAATAACGAATTATGTGAGTATATAAACTTTCAGTCCAATACTTTGAAAAACATGGGATATATGGGCAAAAGCAATTTTGACAAATGTGCTGACGCATAACAAAAGAAGGTCATGTGCCAAGATCCATTACGATTGCTTAAAAACTGAGACACTAGTTTGTATGCATACAGACACACAGACGGACGGACATAGCTCAATCAATTTCTTTTGTTTTTCTGACCGTTCTGAATGTAACTTTTGGGGATCTACGACTATTCCTTCAATGCATAACATACTTTTGAACAAAATTAATATACTATTTTCTTCGAAAAGAGTATAAAAACGTTTAAAACTGCAGCTCCTTTTTATGATTATATGGCCATAACAACTCCGTCGGGTCGAAGCCTGAAGCACAATTTGTCCTTTTTTTCTACTTCCCCTACTAAAGAACTTTTTTTACGTGGATGGATTTCAAATCCTACGCTACTACAACCTTGTATATCTAGAAGGGTCATGCCTATTGCCATGAGCGGGACTCGAACTCGCACTTCATGTTTGGCGGGAGAGTGCGCTATCCACAGGTCCACTGAAGCCCCTTAAATTCGAAATTATATGGCCATAACAACCCGATTGGGTCACAGCCTGAAGTATTGTTTTCACTCTCTTTCTGCTTCCTTCACCGAAGAACTTTTTTAACGTTGGTGGATTTCAAGTGCTACGCCACAAGCTAGTTTTTCTAGGGGAGGGTCATGCCTATCGACATGAGCGGGACTCGAACTTGCACCTCTTGTTTGGCGGGACAGTGCTCCCACGGGTCCACTGAGGCTCCTATGTATTACTTACAAATAGATTGTTGACAAGTGTTGATCCTAAGCTAATGCCTGGCTTGTTTTATTGTTAAAAACAAAGAAATCTTATCAAAAAATCCTTTAATTTGTCTAGCATTTTATGCTATAATTCGATTTGGCAGTTGTTATAGTGCAAGGGATTGAGAGGCGAAAGAGGTAAGAAGAAGACAAATACAATGACGACGACGACGGCGACGGCGGAATACAGTGCGTATCAGCCTTGAGCTACATTCGGCAGACAGGCAACAATACACACACACAGAGACACACACACAGAGACACACACACACACAGACACACACACACACACACACACACACGGAGACACACACACACACACACACACTTAGAGAGAGGGCAAGCAGGAGAGAGGGACAGTTTTACATGCTCATAATGCAAACTTTGGCCAAAAAGAAAATGCGACAAACAATGAGGACACAAAAACAACAAACAAACAACAACAACAAAAGTCAAAGAAGTAGAGTGTTTAAACCAAAAGGCGCTAAGAGAAAATAGAGAAAGTGTGTGTGGGGAGGGGGTACGCCGGCTGACAGTCAAATGCCACAAGAAGCACATGGAAAAACCTTCATCAAAGTTGTCGCCATCAAATTGTTGTTATTGTTGCTTTTTGGCTTGATTTGCAGCGGCAATTTTTACAATTACAACAACAACAACAAAAATAATAATAATAACAATAACATATATATATATTATATATATATATATATACATATATACCTATATGTATGTTTGCTTGTAAATATTTTTGTTAGCCTCGCGTTGCGCTGCGTAGGCAAAACTCAAAACCGGAAACGGAAAAGCAACAGCAACTAAACATGGCGCCGTTGCGTATGTAGCGTATGCCATGAAGGAAGCACCATAAGTTGATGGCATCTGTTTAATTTTTCGTTGTTGTTGTTACTTTTTTGTTGTTTTTATTAATGAATTTTTATGCTCAGAGGGAGGCCCCTGGTCCTACTGCTCCTTCTGCTCCTCCTGCTCGTCCTGCTCCTCCTCATCCTCCTTAACCTCCCAGTAGCCCGGGAATTGCTCTAATTGAGTCACGAAATGTGTAACACATAGCGGCAAAGCGTGACCAATGCCACAAAATATATGCATTAATCTTGAGCTGGACTATTTCGGGAATAGCAGATTTTTGATAGAGTCGCATTAATCTCTGGAACTGCACGCATATGGACAAGCTCTTGAATGATGGGCAGATTTTTGATAGAGTCATGTTAAAGAGATTGAGGCGGTGTATTGTCTGATCTAACGAATGAGTTCGTGGGCTCGAAACCCCCATGCACTTGTAAGAAGTCTAGAAAACCACAAACTTTACCAACTTCCGCATAATCTAGTGGACTCACATTAATGTGGTGCAGTTTTTTGATAGAGTTGCATTAATCTTTAGCTGCCCGCTCCATGGACTATTTATGGAATTGTTAACATGGAGGAAGATTTTTGATAGAATCGCATCAAACTCTTTGGCTACCCGCATATGGAATAGTTTTTGAATGGAGGCAGATTTTTGATAGAGTTATAACAAATAACCTAAGAATTTTAAAAATCTGAAGGGGTCTCGTTGGAGCTTGATCAGATACTTGAGTTCGGAGGTTCGAAACCCCCACGGATTTTTTCCGATCAATGTTTTTATAGTCGTGTTCCAAAAACCACAAAGTTTTCACATAATCTGGTGAACTCAACTGCCCGTTATATGGACTATTTCTGGTATTGCAAATATGGGGAAGATATTTGATAGACTTGCATTAATCCATGAAGCTACCTGCATGTGGAATAATTCTCCAATGGATCAGATTTTTAAAAGAATCATGTAAAATTGCCTAACTATTTCCCAAAATTTGAAGGCACATGCTTTTAATAGACACAAGAGGTCACAGGTTCAAACCCTTTCAAGCAATAATCTTGAGCTTTTTTTTCTTGAATGGGGCCGATTTTCGACAAATAGGTGTTAAAAAGAGCCCAACTATCTCCAACACTTTTAGACGCGTCGCAAGAGACAAAGGAGGTCGCGGGTTCGAACTCTACAAGCATGAACTTTGTTTTTACGCACAACTTCTTTCCTACTTAAGATTTCCATTGTGGATATCTAATAAAAAAACAACATTTAACAACTCCAATATTGGATGGGGGCCTCGGTGGATCGGTGGATAGCGTACTGTCCCGCCAAACAAGAGGTGCGAGTTCGAGTCCCGCTCATGCCGATAGTCATGACCCTCCTAGAAAATCTAGGTTGTGGCGTAGGACTTGAAATCCGCCCACGTAAAAAAAAGTTGTTTAATGAAGGAAGCAGAAAAAAAGACAAATAGTGCTTCAGGTTTTGACCTAATGGGGTTGTTATGGCCATATAATAATAATAATTGGCTCTTCAACAGATCGGCTTACAATCTAATAGCTATATAGTACAACAACAGAAAACCAATACAAGAAGTGGTACTTGGGCAGGTTCTTATAGATTCTTCCTAAACTTTACTTGTTGAAGTATATAGAAATCTCTAGAATATTTCTCAAAATCGGTTAGTGTATACAAAATTCGGCATGTGACAAACTATAAAATGTCATGGCTGCTGTTGTTTTAGTCTTCTGGCTGCGTGTGCTTTTTACTTTTGGGCAATGGCTATAGCTAAAAATATGTCTGCCAATTCGCTAAGTGGCTCAACTTATATAGAAAGAGAGCCCCACACACACACACACATCTATATACATAATCTATATAAATATGTATATATATATAACGACATATATTTCTAATTCTGTATATAAATTGAATTCTTTTTTTGTCTTGTCTCTCTTGACTTGACTTTTAATATAAATTTTCTTCATTTTGGCTTTTTGGCTTTTTAGCGTGTTTTCACTGTGTTTTTTTGGCTCTTTTGGCTCTTGTCTTGGCCAATTGCGAAATGTAATTGCCCTGCAGTTGTTGTTGTTGTTGTTCTTATTATTGTTATTGTTATAGTTGTTTGTTATTGACGTGGCCAACATGTGCGCTACTCAATATTTCATTTGGTTCATGCTTCTTCTTCCCTTCCCTTTTATTATTATTAATATTATATCTTTTTTTTTACTTTTTTTGGCGCGCTTTTCTGCATTTTGCAGCCGGCAATTGCCCCACGGCAGCTACTCACACTTTTCTCTCAATTTTCTTTTCTTGACACTTTTCCACAGTTCCACAAAAAAACAAAAAAAAAAAAAAAAGAAAACCAAAAAAAATGACACCAAAAATATTGTTTAAAAATTTCTCAGCTTTAGTTTTTCTATATTTGTTTGGCTCGTTTTTACGTTATTTTCTTTTGTTGCACTTTCTTGTTTTCGTTTCGAAAAAGACGCGCATCTGTTTTCCGTATTTTTCTACGGGTTTAGCGTAGTTTTTGCGCCGCGTTCCGCAATCTGTTTGAATCGTGTCCGTGCACGTGGCAAACTCGACGCTGACTGAAGCTGCCCCAATAACGGAGTGAATTGTGCCGCGTTTGGCGTCCGCATCGGTTGCCACCGCGTTGACACAATGACTCAGAGACACTCGTCCGTCCGTAGCTCAGAGCCCCGTGCAGTCGACTCGCATCGCATCGCATCGGCATCGGCATCGGCATCGCCATCCGCCTGACATTGCCGAGTGCCGAGCGCCAAGCAATTGTCGAGCACAGCATCTCCGAGCACGTCCGAACAGCACACGAAGCACACACGAGTGCTGTTCGGCCTGCACAGTGTGACAAGGATGCCCGAAATGCGTTCGAAAATAAAAAATAAAAAAATTGTCAACATATTGAAAATTTATAATAAATTGTTGCTTAAAAATTTGTTTTCTAATTAATAATAGAAAATAATAATAATAAATTGTAGGCTTTCTTAACTATAGTTGACATCGTCCGATTTATGCCAATTATAAAAAATAACTTGTTACCTTTTTGAAAGTTATTTCATTATTAGCTTGTTACCTTTTTGAAAGGTATTTCATTAAGCACCTCTCATAGAAACCCTTGTCCCTATATTCAGAAAACTGTTACAATCAGTTTTCACAAGCTTCTTCTTGAGGCCAATTTTTCAGCAAACAAATCATTTGCCCTAGACAGGAATAGCTGGTAATCACTTGGTGCAAAATCCGGACTATAAGGTAGATGCTCGAGAACATCCAAGCCCAGCTTTTGCAGCTTCTGGCAAATCACTATCAATGTTTGTGATCTGTCGTTGTCCTGAGGAAGCACAATTCTCCTCCCCTTTTTTTGGCGTTGGATTCCTTCCTTCAGAGGTTCCAATTGCTGCCAGCACAGATCTGAATTAACAGCTTGCTCTTAGAGGAGTAGCTCATAGTGGATGATTCCTTGCCAATCCCACCAAACACACTACAAAACTTTCCCGGCCTTCAATACTTGCTTGGAGACCGTTTGTGCCCTTCGATCACGACAATTTTCGTTTGATTATTGAAACATTGCTAGCATGAAGCATGACTCGAGGAGTTACATTATTTTATCGACATTATCAACAATTGGTTTTCCACACCGTGGTGCATCAAATCACCGGAACCAAATAGACGAAACTAGTTTTGGCGTTTTTTTCCTTGTTGGTCCATCTTTGCCATCCGCCTAAGCAAAACTGAATAAAATGATCCTCACATTATGTGCTTTTTTGAACTATATATTATCTTTCTATCGACATCGACTATATCCAATAGCACTTATATTACGCTAGATACAGATCACTAAAGCTATCTATTGCAAAAATAATGTATCTTTTTCTACTATACCAAATACATAGTTATAGGTAAAACTTTTTGAGATTTATATACTTCTACTACATAATACTGCAGATTCGGTGCTTGAATTGAATGAATTAACTTGAAAATCATGGAAAATATTATCCAGTTCCGGAAAATTTGCAGCGTATTTCATTACGATATAGACAGCCATGTACCAATCGATTTATTTCTTCTTCTGGCAATAGGCGACTTTTAGAGGCATACGCTTTCATCTAAATTGAGCATTTAAGAAATATAGCATATCACCAGGGATGCTTAGGACTTGTTATGATACATAAAAAGGGGTTAATCCTGAATTGATTCACCTGAACGAAAAGAACTCGTTTGCTGAAAATTCTATGACTTTTGATATTTTTGTAAATCTTAATTAAAGCCTGGAAAATGGAAAAATTAGAGCTTTAAAATAGATTTTCAAAAGTTTCGATTTCTCCTTTTCTGGTGGGACAAAACAATTATATTGCTTCACTGAGGCAACCATGCTTTGAAAACTAATGGAACTTATATGTCACAGAGAATTTAATACATAATTCCGATTTTTTAGAAATATACCGTAGCAGGAAATTGTCTTATAACAGATTTCAGTCACATCAAGCTTAAAGTTTCCATTTCCAGATTATTTTATATTTTTTTTTTAGCGGAGTTACAAACGCACCCCTGGGCAGGGAAGAACTAAAAATAATCATAAAAATAATCAAAAATTTAGTTTTTAATCCCATAATTTATGTGCTCGACACAAGGTGCGGCTATTGAGATTTTTCACCCAGCTGTTATTTTTGGCTCAAAGTTGATGGCGCTCAGAAGGGAATTTCCCCATATTATGAGCTAGAGTGTGTTGTTGGTAGTGTACAAGGGGAAGCAGGAGGAGGAAGCGAGTGAATAAGACTGAGTGAAAAGGAGAAAGCGAATGTGAGTGAAATGCGAGTGATATTCGTGTGTTGAGTGCAATTTGGATGCGTCTTCTGTTGGGCCTTTAGAAACTTTTGGCTCATTTCCGTTTAGTTTTGGTGCGTCGGACGACTTCCGCTAGCCTTAAAGCGGAGGAAGTGTCTGAGGCGACAAAAAAAGGGACAAAAGATGTTGCAGGGATCGGACTGAAAATTATAAAGTCAACAAAATTATGTTTTGGGCTCGGGTTGGGTTAGACTGTGCGGTTTAACTGCGAACATTAAGGCCCTTTGTAGTAGTTGGTTCTGTAGTTGTTACCATTTTGCTGAAGGTTTTGAAAAACCTGGAATATGCTGGCTTCTGTAATCCTTTTGTCAGGGCTGTGCTGATGTCATCCCTTCTTTACTGCATCTCGTGCAGTTTCCGTTTCTTTGCATCCGATTACCAGAGTGGTTACCATACAGTTCAGTTATACCATTTAAGGGGGAGAGATAGGAAGTACTGCAAGATTTTTCGGCGCTGATTACTTTATTGTTTTATCTATTATTATTATTATGGGGCCTCGGTGGTCCAGTGGATAGCGCACTGTCCCTCCAAACAAGAGGTGCGAGGTTCGAGTCCCGCTCATGCCTTTAGGCATGACCCTTCTAGAAAAACTAGGTTGTAAAAAAATGTTCTTCAGTGAAGGAAGCAGAATTAGAGGAAAAAACCCGAAAGGGTTGTTATGGCCATATAATAATAATAATTATTATTATTATGCACTGCAAGAAAAACGGCCGCAATTTTCGGATGGCCACGCATCAATCGTCACCGGTATACATCCCCCGTGACAGACTCGTCCGGACTTAGCAACTGATAATATAGCATACCCGAGTTATGTTACGCTTGCCCGGCGATGATGAGGCATGGCCCCGGAATTCAAACGATGTACGACGTTTGGGATTATCACAATTCCATGCAGATCTATGAAAAAAACCTTTTATTTTCTTGGAGCAGCTGTTCACGTCTCTGGGCTTCAGAACAAACGGCACCCAATTGCCCACCTTCCGAATCTCCCAATCACTCCCATTGCTTTAAATGATAGCAAATGCCAGGTTGAGGGACTCCAAGCGATTCTGCAAGTTCTTCTTGTGTTCGTGTCTTCGACGAATCTTCATTGAGTAATGTCTTCAATTCTTCAAATTTTGATGGCGCTCCCGGTCCACCGGATTCTTTGTATTCTAAATCAATATCGCCACTTTTGAAAACCACTTCTGACACGTTTGTTCAGCTCAAGGATTATTATAATTATATGGCCATAGCAACCCTATCGGGTCAAAACCTGAAGCAATTTTTTTCTCGTTTCTTTCTGCATCTTTCACTGATGGACTTTTTTTTACGTAGGTGGATTTAAAATCCTACGCCACAACCTAGTTTTTCTAAGAGGATCATGACTATCGACATGAGTGGGACTCGAACTCGCACCTCTTGTTTGGCGGGATAGTGCGCTACCCACTGGTCCACCGAGGCCATAGAGTATGCTAAAGCGTGGACACCAATATCCGTTATCCCAAATCGCAGATACCGAGAATAAAGTCCAATTTTGACACTCCAAAATGCCGGTGTTACCAGATAAAGCGCTATTTTCCAAATCGAACGTACTTAACTTTGTTATACAGAAGTCTATTATAATTTCGAATACTCAAAATGTTTAATACATTTCGTGATTCTTTTGTTGTTTGAATTTAATATGATTCTTCACAGGATTAACCTATCTCTGGTATTCTATGGCCAAATCGTTGCACATTGACAAAGATTTGATCTGAAAATATTTTACCTGAACGAAGGTATGTTGTTTGTGTTTTGTATTAGAAATCAAAAAAAAAAATGGAATACATTTGTCCTTTGAACTTCGTCCTTTGGCTTTGTGCACATTGCGAATCCTGTGGTGCATAATGTGATGCAATCTCTGTGGTGCCCTGCACACATCATATATATAAGTATATATAATATTTGATATGATTTTCACTGACCGAATATATTCAGCAATTGCTGTTTCATCCCATCTGCTCCGACCACAACGCATTGGGCTTTATGATATTAAACATTAATAGAACAAAACTAAAGCATAGCTTTTCATATCTGATTTGCCTTTGGTGGCAATATAATCTAATAGAATCCTTTTCAATTTCTCGGAACACCCGTAGCTTGGAGCACAATTAGCATCGCAATATGGAACATATTTTTTTTATCTATTCATCGTACGACAAAGGTAAAAAACGAGAACATATTTTAAAATCGTTGAAAAAAAATATACAATAAAAATTACAAATTGCAATAATTTTTTCATATTGAAATTTGCATTTCATTTGCACATTTCGCATTAAAGTGTCAACTTCTTGTTAGGTCTGCATAGGTTGTTTGTCATATTCCATTAAGTCTCATTAAGACTCTGTCCAATAATGAATAACCCAAGCTATTCGGGCGGGAAGGGCTTAGGCCAACTCATAAAATACCCTAAGATATTGGCCATCATTCAGTGCCTTACCATTGACTAAACCAAAATATATTTTACTATTCTACAAAATATAGGATATTTCTTAGTCGCATAAATATCGATGCTGTTAACTGTTTGTTAACACAACAAAAATGATGAACGGCCGAATATATGCAATATATTTCGAATTGATAAAACCGTCTCTATGTAATGTCAAATCAGATTGAATCGCTATTGAAAACTCATTTATTTCACAATAAAATACTTTGAACAAATATGCATAAAGCTTCTTTATTGGATATTATATAATATATTGTTTGTGATGAAGCTTTAATACGCTATTTCCATCGGTTCGGAATAAAGGGTATATTAGCTGCATATGTTCCACTATACATTCCAATCAAACATTTATATTCCCGATGAGAATCAATTTTTCGCCCGATAACTATAACTTTTGCATTTATAGAGCTATCAGCTCCAAAAATGGCATATATGGTTGCGAAGGGAAATTTAGTTTCACCCCCCCATTCCCCTCCGGAAAGTAACAAAATATTATTAAACTTGGTAAGTAGTTTCGCACAGGAATTGGCATCCAAATTTAAACCTACATTTTAACTTTGTGCCCATATTATCTACAATTCTTAATTCACTGAGGCGATTTTAGAAATATATATACGAAACTATGTCATAAAATAATCTTGAAAGTGGGGGCCTCGGTGGAGCAGTGGGTAGCGCGCTGTCCCGCCGAAGACGAGGTCGTCGGTTCCACCCCCACTCATGCCTAGATCTTGACCTAGCCTGAAGGCCTCAGTTGCTATGGCTACGCTACAATTTGTAATTTAGAATTTATTTCTAATTACAAATAATAATAAATAAATAAATAAAATCTTGAAAGTTTCAGAACAATCGGATCATAAACACCGAAATTATAAGATGTAGAACTTTCAGAAAGCGGCCAAAAACGGCAATGAGTGAAAAATGCAAAATATTATACCTAGATAAAAATAATCGTATATATATCGAATATGTGAGTCTCATTCACAAAGTGTCCGACCTGATGTTAAGTCTAGGAGCTGCTCCAAGAATCTATTGATAAATCGGTAAAGGTTTCTTATCTCAGGAAAATTAAGAAATTGTCGATATTGATTGAAAATTTTCTTATTTTTGGTATATCCGGACATAAATATGACATCAGGTCGGATATTTGTTGGGTAAGCTTAGGGGTATCTCCTCCGGACATAAATATGTCAACATGTCGGATACTTGTTGTGTAAACCTATGGGTATCTGCTAGTCGAGTATTCTCAAGTAGGAAGTGTCGAAAACTTAATATCTGGCTGTTCAAATATGGCAGCAGCTTCCCTTATTTAATTACAGTTCACTTCAGGTTGGACCACAGTTTGAGGGGCACAGGTAGTACCAGGTTTATTGGCATCCTTTGTGCCCTTGGGCCTTTTGGGCAGTACCATTAAAGTGGTCTGTGTATCCAGCCAAAAATTGAATTTTTGTAATTGAAGCCACCGAATGAATTCGCTTGATTTGGAGTACCAATTAGTCGGTAGTATTGCAGACCTTATGCTAAATCCTCATATTCCAGGCGAGAATATAGAGAAGAACAAAAACCACCATATCAATTGACTGCGTTTCTGGCTGGAAAGTTATCTTTTGCCGACACGCTTCGTTGTTTCGTGTAAGGCAAATAACGAAGCATCGCTGAGGAGTTGTGCATCATCAGGACAGGACGGAAAACCGCATACCTTTTGTTGGCGGCAAGAAGAAGGAGAAGAGGACACGGCGAGATGGCTCGATTGCATTTTGGACAACGAAGCAGAACCAGAACAATGCCAATGGCATTGGCCATAGATAGATATAGAAAGAGAGCGAGAGGGAGTTGGAGAGAGTGGGTCAAAGGTTGCCACAGCTAACATAAAGAGCAGCAGCTGTTTGCCCCGTTTCGATACGATAACCTAACCTATTTGGCTAGAATTTGGTCTGGAGCTCAGGCATGGTCTACGGCCCAGAAGAGGCCTATTGTCCAGGCGTACTCCTTATGGTGTTTTGTTTATGTTTATGTTTATGTTTGCCCTGATGTGTGTGTGTGTGTGTGTGTGTGTGTGTTGTGTGTGTTCGTGTATTTGCACGAGTATTTGTGTTTTCCATCTAATAGCTGGACATAATGCCTTTGAGTATGATTAGTGGCAATATATGGCCAAATAATGCCAGCTAAACCGATAATACTCAATGACAACATTCGACAACGACAATGGCAAATATTATATATTTCCGGTCTAATGAACCCGCGCTTTGAGCAAATGGCAGACTCATTAACCGACTAATAATCAAACCCAACAACTCCATAGATATATATTGTAAGCACATCTATGCGAAATTTCAGTATGTTTTCATGTCAAAACAATTTGCATCGCGTAAAGCACAGTGGATTCATATGCCATATGATATAGATACTTTTTTAATTCCCATTAGGGGATTTCCGAATTCTGAACTATATAATGGACATTGTTTTTAGGCCTGGAGGAGCTTTATTATTGATGCTAAGATTAATATTGGATACAATTTTTCGTTTTCAAAATAATGGCAAAAGGCCTGTGGCGAAAAATGCCAATTTCTGCGAAACCTGTAGAGCTATTTCAATGCGAATAATTTTAGGACGTTCTGAATTGATTTCTTTTAAAATCGGATTTAATTTTAGTTATAAACGCTTTTCATATTTTTTCATAACCGATCCCGCTTGAAAAATGGGAAGAAGGGTATAATAGTTTTGTTGGAATGTATGTAACAGGCAGAAGGAGGCGTGACAGACCCCATGAAGTATATATATTCTTGATCAGCCGAATAGCCGAGTCGATATAGCCATGTCCGTTTATCGAAAATTGTGATACACCCTTCCATGTTTCCGGATAGTGACGAAATCTGCATAACAGAAACAAACCTTATGCCATAGATCCTATACAGAATGTGGCACTCCCAAAATTAATTAAGTGCTAATATTTTCTACAATTCTTATTATAATGATTCGAATTCAAGTATATATAGTAATGACTCTATCATCAACCAATCCTTTAAATTTTAGAACATTCGGATCATAAACACCAAAGTTTAAGACACAAAAATCGCTGAAAACGGGCTAAAATGGTCAAGGGTAAAAAATGCATTATGAGAGCTTATAAAGTCATCTATAAGGCCGATGCAGAACCGTATGTAGCGCACACTTCCTAAAGGTATGTTTGTATTTGTGTGTAACTGTATAAGACGAATGTATTGGTATTTCTCAACTGGGATCAGGGTACCCCGCAGTCGAGCACTCTCGACTGCAGCATTCTATCTTGTTTTTAGTTTGTAGAGATTGAGACAGGGTCGCACAGACAAGTCTCACGAGCAGTTCGAACATTCTATCCATTATGAGATTTATGATTTATTCGTTCCACTTTCTACCAAATTAAATGTAAACAAATTCCAAATTTATTTTACAACAGATCATTTATCTACTCATATTTATATGATATAGTAAAATTCAATTTTATTTTTTTTTACCGGTGCGAATTTGAAAAAAAAAATTCATTCGATTGATCCTGAAATATCTACGAAATCCAGAAGGTTTTATATATTTTCAAAAGAATGTTAAAGTGCGTAGCTGGGATAGGGGTATCTTCAAGTCGAGCACTCGCAAAGTTTGAATTCATTCATGTGGAAAGCATGCTGAGCAATCACTCATTTCGAAAACTTCAAGAGAATTTTGCAGTTTTTCTCTATTTCCAATTTGTTTCAGTCAAAAATGAAAATATTAATTAAACTGAAAGATACTAAGATGGTTTTACGAACATGAATAGTTGCACATCTGAGTCTGCCCGGTCACAAGTCAGGATGCCTCCACCCGGCTGGGTTGGGCTTCGGTAGCCCACCCCACCTGGCGGTGGGCAGGATGTGAGCAGGTGAGAGCAGGGCGTGTGTGGGTTGGGTGCTCACACATTGTTTGATAATTGTGTAATCCAATTGAGCCGGACAAAGCAATCCGGTGTATTCAAAGACTATTAATCACAGCAGTCCAAAATGCCTTCCAAACGTGCAATGCTAAAATTGTCTTTCACTTGGCAAATGCAGATGAATTACTCCTACGGAATATGTGACAAGTTATAGCTATAGTATATATAGCTATATAGCTATATATTGGGCACAATATGCACTTTCGAGCCAACCAATAACCTGCCTGATCAGTTGCTTCGCGAGGGCAGTTACAACAATATCAAACAGATTATTATTATACCCTGATCCCATTTGAAAAATGGGAAGAAAGAAGAAAACTACAAAAGTTCTAGACTTCAAACTTGGCATGAATATTCGTGTATAGCATACGGAATACGAGTTTGTTTCAAATTTCGGATGCCACGCCCTTTTCACCCGATAATCGAAAAAAACGATTTTCGATAAAATGGCATTTATAGAACTATCAACACCAAATTCGGTATATAGGGTCATGATTAGAAACTGCAGAATGGAATTTCCCAAAATTTTGATACACCCCTTCATTTTCCCGGAAACTGACGAAATGTCTACAACAGCCGCAATTTTCATGCTGGAGTCATCAAATTTGGTATGTATGTGCCCATAAATACTATACAGAAAGGGGCGTCCAAAATTTTTTTCCATCCTAATTTGGTCCACCAAAATTACTGCAGCACTCTATCTTGTTATCATTATTATTATTATTATATGCCATAACAACCCTATCGGGTCAAAGCTTAAAGACCCTTTATTTCAGGTTTCCTTAACTGACGAATTTTTTTTACATGGGTGGATTTTAAATCCCACGCCACAACCTAGTTTTTCTAGGAGGGTCATGGCTATCGGCATGAGTGGAAATCATACCCCTATCTCTTGGTTGGCGGGACAGTCCATTATCCACTGGACCCACCGTGGCCCCCATATCAAACAGATAACTATTCATATATATATCATGTCTTCTTATCCTTCTTATCTGAAACCGCCCTCGATATTTGTATCTGCAATGCAGAAAGACACATGTGACAAATGCATTTTCCGAGCAACTTAATTACAGAGCACTGTTTTTCACTCATTTCATCTCCCGTGCAGTTAGCAATTTTCAATAGCAGACCCTCAATCAAATGAAAATTTGATAATTTCCCAAATGCAATGCTAATTAACTCTGAACCCCGAACTGCTGGGCTTATAACAATATGCGGGCCCATTACCGATGATTTCGATATGGATAAAACATGCATTTTGTTACCCGAATTGCCATCAAAAGTTCAACGAAACAAACCCAAAATGATTACCTAATTCGGATGTCCTTCTCGTTTCGGACATTTGGCAAACCGGATATTGTATAATTTAAGGGACAAAATATGTCAAACTAATTGACAAATAAACATATCGATTTGTACTAGATGAGTTGGTATTTCGCATAATTGTTGGGTAGATAAAGATGCAATAAATTTATGTAAACGAGTTTTTAAGCCGAATTCTATCCAATTTTGTTACCCTATATATAATAAAAACCTATTTTACAATTTTTTTGGAGTTTTATTTGCATTTTAGTAGTGTTGTTTTAGTGGAAAAGTCGGGTATTATAACTTTTTTCAAAATACTTAAGGATTTCTACACTCTTTACACACTCTTTAGCAAAAAATTTCTATGTTTATCATCGGATTGCTTTGAAATTTCAATATGATTCAGAGTTGCTATTGTAGATGTAACATCGGGGGCTTCTCATCATATCCAAACCTTTGGTTAACATTTTATTTATATTTTCTTAGTTAGTAATAAAATCCATTATTCAGAAAGAAAAATGAGGAAATGATAAACACGGGAACAGTAAGAGAAGTAGAATCCGTCGCAATAAGAGCAACCGTAGAATCATTAAAAACTGAAGAAACAAAAACAGGGAAGTTAATGTTCCGGATTAAAATACCCATTAGAACCCGGAAATATAAGATTTAAAAAAAAATTTTTTTTCATAAAAATAGCTTTCAATTCTAATATAAAATTGTCCGTTAGTAAAATATATGAAAACTAAATTTATTTGTATTTTTGAATTTAAAAAAAGAATGAGAAAAATTAAACCTGCAAAACCAAAGTTTTTACCGAAAAAAAGCAATTAGATTGATAATCAAAATTTCCTAATATTGTAATTTGGCAAAACCGGAGTAACCACAGTGAAACCAATGACAGGTCCAAAAACTATTAAAACTGAGACGAGAGTACCAATTGCAAGAGTCACAATAACCAAGTTCTCTGAAAACATCAGTAGAACCCAGAAAGATTGATCCTCTAAATTGATATCTAAAACAATTTAAAACTATTACATTTTTAATCAGAAATATGAGGAATAAAAAATAATAGTATATATTAAAAGTCGATTTAGAGAGTGGAATAAAAAAATGAAATTGTTTTTTTTCTTAAAAATTTCAGAAAATAAATAAAATAAAATAAAATAATAAAAATAAATAAAATATAAGTAAACTAAATTATTTTTCCAGAAATTTCCAATTTTTGTAGAATACAAATCTTTGTATTTCATCAGAACGGATACGGTCCAAGAAACTATATCATCCGAAGATGAATACGATGATAGAAGAGGGAGTGACAGGGGAATAACCACTGGTAGAGTACCAAACAATTGGCTTGTAATAATTAAGATGATAAAAAAATATTTGAATATGAAAAATAAATAAGAGAAATTAAAAATCACTTGAACCAAACTGTAGAAAAAATATAAAATTTAAAAAAAAATCATTATTGGCATTATTTAATAATGTCCAATTTCTGTAGAAAAATAAAATAAAAAAATTATTTATATACAATATATATAAGAGTGACCCGCCTGCTGGCAAAAGCCAAAGGCGAATAAGCTGATGACCGAAAATGCCTGCTATTTATAGGATTTTGTCGTCCCGATTCAAGTCAAAGCAACTCTAGAAATCGATAAAAAATGCAAGTGGCGAATTACTTAATTGATTTACAAATATTCAAAATTCGATACAATTTCGATCTTGATGAGTACTCAAGCCGTTAGTTTTTATACTCTTAAGATTTTGCAGCCATTTCATAACACCATGCGTATTACCGTCGTTTTCTAACACTTTTTATGATTATAGCAGAAATACTCTTTGTATAAATTTTAATTTGATTTTGAATTGGTGTTTGGCATATCCCGAAGAGTTTTCAGACCAACGAGGGGCTAAGATTAGATATTGAAATGGTATTCTTACTACTAATGTACTATATCATGCTAATTTTAGAACTCGTTATGTGAGGCAATTTCTTTTTTTTAGAGCTGTAGAATTTACGGCACTTATTAGAATTTCGAACGATCATATGATGATGAAAAATTCTGGTTATCAATTTCTCTGTAGTTTCTATGGTCACCTACATACCAAATTTTATTATTATTATTATTATATGGCAATAACAACCATATCGGGAACTTCCATAAAGCAGATTTCATTCATGACCCTAAATATTAAATTTGGATCCGATTGCTTTATAACTACAAAAGTTATAGCCATTTTATCTAATTATTATTATTATTATATGGCCATAACAATCCTTTCGGGTCAAAACCTGAAGCTCTATTTTCCTCTATTTCTGCTTCCT
>JBANCY010000605.1:0-25662 GCA_037040045.1 Phorticella flavipennis | reverse complement strand
TGTCCCGCCAAACAAGAGGTGCGAGGTTCGAGTCCCGCTCATGCCTTTAGGCATGACCCTCCTAGAAAAACTAGGTTCTGGCGTAGGATTTGAAACCCACCCACATAAACATGTTCTTCAGTGACGGAAGCAAAAATAGAGTAAAATAGAGCTTCAAGTTTTGACCCGAAAGGGTTGTTATGATGGTCATATAATAATAATAATAATTTACGAAACGATAAAATAAAAGGGTAGAGTTTTCCTTGGAAATATCCATATATATTTTGAGGGTAATTTTGTTGTATATAGGAAGTATTTAAAACCAGATTTGTCGATTATATTATATTATGAATGATATGTGATAACTTCTCGGTTTAACAAAAACTGAGATACAAACAAAAGTGCAGACAGACGCCCATTCGATGTGTATTCCTTTTCCTTACAATTCTGCAGATAACTTCTAAAGGTCTTTCTGCTATACGATAAAACTTCAGCACAATGTAAATATATAATCCAATAATATAATTTTCTTTAACAAACAGTGTTAAAATCTCTCCAAGTCTTGCAAATGTTTATTGTCTGCATTTTATCAAAATTAGCTTTTTGCAAATTTCAAGATTTTCGCAAATCAATTGGAAATCCATTCAACCTCTTAAGCCCCGTACAGTCTCCAGCTGTGCCCTTCGATGAGCATTGTAAACTGCAATTACATATCTCATACGTGCCAGAGACATTGTGAATATCCTTTTAGAACATTTATCGACTTCGATTTATCGCCCACTGTGCACTGATGGGGTCACATGAATGACAGAAAATACCAATGAAATCGAGCAGACAACTGCTGGATGTACGTACGACTGGCCCATTGCCTAGGTTTTGGGGGAGTTGGAGTCAAGCTGGAAAATCGGTATATAAACAACACAAAAGGAAGCAGCAACAACAACAACAACAACAACAACAGCCAGCCACGTTGACTGTAAAAGTTAAGGAAAATATTTACAAATGAATTAACGTAATGAAAATAAACTAGAGCACAGATATACCCAATGTTCATGATGATGATGATGATGATATTTGCTTTTGTTAATAATCATGTTTGCTGATGACGCAGTAGCTGGCAGTAGTTTGCTCCAGATCCATAAAAGATAAAATGCTTATTCCACAAAAAAACAACACGTCCCACTCCCCAAACACCTCCCTATGGACATATCAGCTATATGCTATATGCGTGCTGTACTTGTATATTCCATTACTGATTAGATAAATGCAGCAAATGTCCATAAAACTTTTACATTTTACTATCTGAGATCGGCAAAACATTCGAGTAGTCGCCCCGGTCTATATTAGGGGGTGTGTCGGTTGACCTTGTCCCACAAATATGCGTTACAGAACGAACACAAAAAAATACCATTGAAATAGACATCATCTGGAAAATCTATTATGAAATATTGCTAAACAAATTTATGTTTCGAAAAAAATTCCAATAGAATTGCCATCTGTCAT
The DNA here is from genome assembly GCA_037040045.1 of Phorticella flavipennis. Lineage (NCBI taxonomy): Eukaryota > Metazoa > Arthropoda > Insecta > Diptera > Drosophilidae > Phorticella > Phorticella flavipennis. Next base: position 24,180 of record JBANCY010000605.1, on the reverse strand, counting down.
ATAGTACATATTCTGCTTCTAAATTGCTCTGAGATTATAAACTATAATAAATCAATATTATTACAGTTCTAATTAGAGTCTAAATTCTGATGTATATATACTTGCTTGTGTATCGAATTTCAAATGATTTCCATAATCTTACCTGCAATGAAAAGAAAATATTTGGAATATTAAAAATTTTTTAAATTAATTTTCATTATATAAAATTACATATATAATATATCTATCTTATGTTTTGAAAACACTACCTCTGTTATTTCACAGCAAAAGTTTGCAAATCTTATTTAACTATTTTCACGAAATTGCTTATTTTATTGATTTCGACAGATTTGGTTTATATATCCTTCTAAATATATCAAAACCTTTCAATAAAGAAATATCTAGTTATAAGTATTTTTGCTCTGTGAAAAGAGTCTTATGCACATTGCAGAGCTTTCTTTGACGTATTCCAAAAATATATATTCATCCAAAATCATTTAGGAATCGTCCCACTTCAGCTCCTTCAAAAATTTACAACATTAATTTTTCGGCCATTTTTAATTGGTTTAATTGGGATCCAACGAGGGTCAATTCATTAACCTAACCCAAAACTGGAAACTACTGGAAATTGGGGAATATACATTACATGTTTGAAATTCCACAAACACTTAAGATTTCTTACTATCAATCGCGCTATTTCATTTCTTAAAGATCTTACCAATATAACGCAATGCATTATTTCAACTAAAAGTTGGTTTTGCCCATATTTCTTATGTTTTAAAAATCCACACACACTAAAGTTTCCATATTATCTAACGCTCCAATTTTAAAAAGGATTGTACCACTATACGATATTGCTGTCATACAACTAAAAGTCAGATTTGAATATATTTCACATGAGTTTCAAGCTAAAATACAATTAATAAATGGCCATAACAACATTATCGGGTCAAAACCGGAAGCATTAGTTATTCTTTATTTCGGCTTTCTTCACTGAAGAACTTTTTTTACGTGGGTGGATTTCAAATCCTTCGCCACAACCTAGTTTTTCTTGGAGTGTTATGCCTATCGACATGAGTGGGACTTGAACTCTCACCTCTTGTTTGGGGAACAGAGAGTTATACACTGGCCCACTGAGGCCCCCAAGCCAAGTACAAGCTCTTCCTGAAAAACTTTCCGATAAAACCCAACTAGGATTCACTTTAATAAATTATTTAAAGTATTAAGATTAATCCTTACATATGCCAAAAACTTGGAAAAAAAGTCGCTTGTTAAACACATTTAATTGTCAATTATTTCGCTGCGTCAACCCTATTGAATTTTCCAGTGCTTTCAAAACCCCCAAATGTCCTTTGCCGCCTGTACAATTTGTGCAATTCCCATCCCAAAATGTGCCAGTGCTCCATGTCGCCCAAATGGCAGGGCATTTCGCATGCTGTCAAGTGCTCCGGATGTGAAACGTATAATTATCGGAGTGAGTTGAGTCTCTGTTCAAACTGGGATCCATGTGCTGTGCCCTGTGTCCTGTGGCCTGTACTCCGTGCACTCCAATTGACGTTCTGCATTCTGGGGTATCCATTGAAACCCAACCATATAATTTACTCTTGGACCAGATTAGAGCGCATAATCTCAATTAAATCAATTGCGTTGTCAACAAACTGCCAACGCACATTCAAACACATTCAAACACATTCAAACACATTCAAACACATTCAAATACATTCAAATACCCTCAAACCGATATATCAGATACATTCATAAGCTCATTACGGCTGCAAATTGAAGCGGTCGGTCGGTCGGTCGGTCAATTGGGAGCTGACAATTTGACACCGAAAGTACGAAACAAAAATTTTGCTCATTTTTAGTCGAATTTGAGTTGGGCTAAGTTGGGCGGGATTCGGGCAGAATTAGGGCGGAATTTTGGGCGTGTTGAGGACTAGGACTAGAGATTAGGCGAGCGCACAATGCGATGGCTTAAGAACACATTTGAATAAGTGGAACGGCATACACAATCGATGGGTAGGCTAAAGGGCATATCGATTTAGTGAAACGATTGATTCACTTGTTAAAAGATATATTAATCACATTACTTAGAATGTGACTAACGACAAAGTTAATCGATAATTTAAGCCAAATAACATTTATACTCCTTATCGATACGATAAATACATATTGAGAGCCATAATTAGACACTGTCTGTTGAACACACCTCTAATATGGCAACATTATATGTTGAAATATGAAAACTATCGATATCAAATTGTCGATAATTTTCTAGAAATGTCAATATTTCATATATATCAGACATTTTACACCCTTATTGTTCATTTATACTTTACATATGGTGATATTATAGAAGATAATAGTATATGCATCTTATAAATATTATTATTATATGGTCATAACAACCCTAACGTGTCACAGAATGACTATTTGTCTGCCTTTATAAAATGTGTGTTTATATATCTAATTTGCGCCTAAAGCTCATAAAAATTGACAATAAAATCCACATTATATAGCTCAAACTATCCCCAATTGGATATATATCCGATATTGAAATAATCGAAGAAAACGATAGTTTTTGATTTACTTTTTTTTTTTTTTTCATCAGTGATTGAAATAAAAGATATCGTGATAATATTGAAAATACCAGAACTTTTAAAATAAATCAATATCAATATCGTTATTGACAGTTCTCTATGTCTTGGAAAAGGATCGATCACACAGGTCAGTAGTCTGCAATACAAAGTATTAGTTAAGTCTGAGGAACTCAAAAAAGGGTTTTCTGATATGAATGGATTATTATATGGGACAATAGGTTGACAGCCGGAAGCGCTATCTTTCCGATTTTTTCACTAAACCTTTTCTTAAGCAGAGTGTTTCAAATCCTACGCCACAACCTAGTTTCTCCCTCTCATAGAATTTGGCAGAATTCAACAATACTTAAAAAACTTTGACAATGTCGAAACATCTATTATTCTATTTTCTTGTTTTAAGGTATTATTCATTTTATTGTTACAAATATCTATGATATATCGCTTGAACCATACACTCATTATAGAGGAAATTGTTAAAAATTAATCGATCGTCAAAAAAGATGTATAATGACTAATGATAGTATCAGTCTTTAGCTTTTCGAACTGCTATCGATAACGACATCGATACTTTAAAAGTGCCAACGATAGTTTTTTGTAGTGAATTTAAAATATTAGTGCGTTCGGTCGGCTAGGGTAAACAATCGCCGTAGTGCCAATAAAAAGCTATTCACGAGCGGCTTAGGCCTTCCCTTGATTTGCCTAGACCTCCGGCTGGCCTTTGACAATTTAACAGCTCCCCAGTTAGCAATAAACGAAATTTTAATGCTACAAAAGTAGCTCGAATGGCCCCAACGAGTGTCCTCCACCGAGTTACAATTCGAATTAGACTTAGAGATACAATATGATAAGCCTTTGAAGCGGCAGTAGCCAAAGATTATTTGCTTTGGACGGGGAGAGAGATGGGCGGACAGAAGGGCTGGACAGAGGGGCAGGACAGTTGGAACAGTTTGAGAGGCAATGGCTGGTCGGTTGGTCGGTTGGTCCTCTGCTTGTGTTTACACTGTGCCCAACGCAGAGTCCGTAGAGCATCATCATTTGAGGACGATGAAATGTTGCCGAAGTGCGCGTCCCGGCACTCAAAGGGAATTTTCTATCAGCTTTTGGTAGGGTATGTGTGGCACAGGAACTGTGGGCGGTTGTCATATAACAGCGCCAGTTCTTTGTTCTCTGACAGCTCTAAATCGATATTTGTGCTATCTCTATGTGTGTATATATATGTATGTGGGTGTGTGTATATATCTATGTGTGTGCGTGTGTGTGGAAGAGCATTAAAAATTACAATAACTGCCATAAAACTCAATTCACAGAGTGAAAAAAGGGCATCGAGTGGCGTGAGTAAAGCAAACATGGCCAATACCAAATAAAACACTAACCAATTCTGAAGGGTTCTTAGCCGAAAACTTATTTATGCTGATAATAACCTCTAGAGATATATCTATATATATGTGCGAATCGAGCGAGATAAACTTCGATTTAAGTTTTTGTGAAAAACGTGCTCTGGAATGCGAAAATTGCTTTATTTATGCAATCCGGCCCGGCGTAGGGTCTCTTCCGGCAAAACCAATTCAATATGCTGGATTCAGTCCTGTCCTGAACAAATGCTGGAACTGTTAGAACTGTCTTTAAAACCAGTAACCTGGGGCCAATGATTATTTTTAAGCTGTTCTCTGCTAAATAACAGACACTAATCCCGAATAGACGACTCAACGAAAGGAAGCACAGCACCAAAGGATCTTTTAAAGGCAAGCAGCTTAAGCTAAAGCTAAAACTGAAGCTAAAACTGATGCTGAAACAGAACAAACTGGCTCTTGTTTCATCAGTCCCAACTTCGTCTGCCCGGAAAGCCTGTCATGCCAAAGTTTAATTCTGATTTAAGGATTTCAATTAAAATTTACTGCCACACTTTCAGATGTTTGTGTGCAAATTATTTGCATCAGGCGTTTTCTGGTGAGGATTCTGTTGGCGCTGACTTCAGGTTTGAGGTTTCTGTAGGAGGTTTCAATAGGTTGCAACGCTTTGAGGATTTTGTTGAAAGGAATCTGCTTTTGTTCTTTGCTCATTAGCTGAACTATCTTAACTCTTGAAACTATTTAAAAACTGTAACTTGCAGTATTCGGGGGCCTCGATGCACCAGTGGATAGCGCACTGTCCCGCCAAACAAGAGGTGCGAGTTCGATGCCCGCTCCTGTCGATAGGCCTGACCCTCCTAGAAAAAATAGGTTGTGGTGTATTATTCGAAATCCACCCCGGTAAAAAAAAGGTCTTTAGTGAAGGAGGCAACAATAAAGGGAAAAAGTGCTTCCGGCTTTGACCCAATGGGGTTGTTATGGCCAAATAATAAATAAACTTGCAGTATTCAATCTTAAGTCTCCTTCGAAAATAGAAGAGACAGTAGGAAAACCCAAATAATAAACATTTTCTCGAATTTTTCAATATTTTTTTTAATTCTAAGCCATAACTTACTTAGCTAAAAGCAAATTCATAAAATGATGTGGAAATTTTAGACAATCTCATCATATGTAGCTGAAAAATTTCTCTCGACATACCGAACAAATTTCCAACAAAACGGGGCAACCTCACACACTCATCTCCGTCCCTGACCTATTTATCTCAAGAAAGGCGAATAAAATTGTCTCCACGCAGTCCAAATTTATATTTATATACTTTTTCGTTATTATTTCAAATATATATAACATTAAACAGTCTTCTTTGGCGATTTTTAAAGAAAATTTTTGCTGAAAAGTCGATCTGCCGTACTGACCGACTCATTGAAAATGTAACCATTAGACTAAATACAAATCATATCATCTTATTTTCTTATAAAGTAAAAACTTATATTTGAGACAGCTTGTGCTACAACAGCTTTTGGGAACTGTTTTCCCAATAGAAAACTATATTTTGTCAATATCATATCTTGTTTGTAAGACTTTTAGAGTACTTTTAGACTTTTAGATGATGTAAATAGCAAAAAAAAAAACAATCAAATTGTTACATTGATAATGTATATAAATATCAGATAATATATATCGAGTTTGGATACAATTTTGCTACCTTTATGCCATCCCCTGCAAATCCTCTCACCTACGTCATTATATGTATTTAAGAACCATGGTCGAATTACTGAGTTCATTACAAACAGAAATCTTTGTGGATCTTGGTTAAGAATACACCATATACACTTATGCAGCTGATTGGTTCTCAATCGTCTTAAAATTAGTATTTTTGAGACTATGAATCCTACTTAAATTGTAGTAAATTTAAAAAACTATTCAAATTGCTTAAAATTTTTGAAAATCAAGCAAAATATTTACTAAAAATATGCTTTAATCAAAACAATTTTGATATTTTTCACAACATAAGAAGTTGCATATCTTGAGGTACCATTACTACCTTTATAGATTTTCAACCTTCAAAATCAGCTACAAACCGTACAGTGTTATTATACACTTCCAGTTACATCGGTATTAAGCTGTCTGCGCTTAAACACTTCAATTTCAGCCGGGGATTTTAAGCTTCCCTCACTTCCACTCACTGTTTCTATGTCTATATTTAAGGAGCTTTAGTTTCGACTGCTTCCATTTCCCTCCAGTCCGGGAATGTATCATCCGAACAGAAATAACCACATTCAGACGATGCTCGTGCAATCAACAAGTGTTTTCATTGCAATTAGCGATGTTTCATGGCCTGTTCTACCTGCTGGCATCAGTTTTATGGCCTTCCTGGCTTAGAGATATATATGCTATATGTACACAGTTACGTCTAACACCTGTCGTCTGTCAGAGTGTTGCCAATTTCAGCTAGTTTGGCATCAACAGATACAGATACATCTACATCTACATCTACAAGCAAACACAACACATGAACAAGCTTTAATCAACTCTGTTCGTCAGAGTTTTGAAAAGTTTTTAACTCTAGTGTTGAGTTTTCTGCAATTTTTTCAAGGGTGTTAAATAAAATATTTTTATTTTTGCTCAAATTTGTTCTTTAACTTGTGAAGTATGAGTTGGTTAATCTGGCGATTATACAATATTTAAAGCTGAATTACACATAGTTGTAACAAGTAGCAGTTATTTATCATAGTATCGTACAATACATCAAATTTGGATAGACTTTGTTAAAGTAACATTTCTCCACAATATCTTATAAAAAGTTTTCCAATTATTCTAAATTTTGTGCATACTTGTCTTACATATGGGTATTTCCATGGAAAAGTCCACCTCTTTGTCCTATGCCGCCAATTATAAGGATACTTAATTGCTATGTGTTATACAAAGACTGATTTTTAGAAATTTATATTTTTCAAGACATTTGCTAAAAACCAACATCGCGCACGGGACAAAAAGATGGAATTTTCCATGGAAATAAAAATATGGAAATTTTGGAACTTGCATAACATATGTTACTATAACTTGATGATGTTTCATTCACTATGTTCCATATTAAAAATATTCAAAATTCGACAACAAACTGCTCAAACACTAGTTTTTGATTTGCCGAGTAGTTTCAGAGAGATTGATAAAACTTCAAAAAATCATAAAAAATATAGAGTTAGGGGCCTCAGTGGACCAGTGGAGGCCCCACTGTCCCGCAAAACAAGAGATGCGAGTTCGAGTCCCGCTCACGTCGATAGGCATGCCCTCCTAGAAAAACTAGGTTGTAGCGTACGACTTGAAATCCACCCAAAAAGTTTTTCAGTGAAAGAAATAAAGTAAAATAATGCTTCAGGCTTTGACTCAATGAGGTTGTTATGGCCATACAATAATAATAATCAGAGTTTCGATCTAAATATATATAGTTTATAAAGTTTAATATCTTAAGATTGACATAAGCTTTATTTTATCACAATCTGTGTATAAATGAAAAAGATATTACCCTGAAATCATCTCATGATTTCTCAAAAAAAATATATGAACTGGAGGAAATTTCTCACAGGATCTCAGTTCTTAAAATGATAACACCTATCAATATGTAGAAACATTAGTTTTTTAGGATTTTAGTTGAATCTTATGAATTAAGCTGACAAAGCGTAGGTACATTTTGACTAAGGAAGAAAGGACGTTCCTATGACGGAAATACTCCCAACTCTTTAAAGCAACTTCCTTCTATATACATATATAGTTTTTCATGCTTTCATAATGCAATTTTATTTACAACGCCCTTGCGTAGTTTTATTTTTGAAAAGGTGGCAACGCCGTCGTTTACCAACCACTGTGGTGTTAGCCCAAGTTTGAACCAAACTCTGACTGTCTTGTTATGGTTATGGTAAAAGTTTTGCTATCGTGTTTGGAGAATTCAGACTAGGCGGAAATTGTCACTGCACAATATCCGTTGATTTGTGCGCATGAAAATGAAATCCATTGACATGAAATCACAACGAAAAGCCTGAGACTGGCGTGTGGCGTCTCTGGTGGGTTTAGTGGGTTCCATGGGTTTACTGGGGGGGAGCTTGGGACATAGGGCACTGAGGGACTGTGAGTTAGACGGGCAAATTATGCAGTCTAGGCCCAGGCCCAGGCCCAGGCCCAGGCGACGTCAGCACGTCATCCGCAAGCATCAGGTAAGAGTAGCGTCTATTGTCGTCATCACTGGAACTTGCAGCAGGTTACGCCGGAAATGGATTGCAGTGGACTGGGTGAGGCTAGGGTCAGCCCAACGGCGTTCGTTGTATCGCATAACCAATTAGTTGGCCAGGAAATGCAAAAACTTGGCCAGCATTTGACGAACTGAACCCTTTTTGCTGTTCGAAAGGCCAAAACAAACAAACAAACAGCTGCGGCTTTCTTCATTATTTACTTTCAATTCCCCAAACAATATGGCAGCATTGGCCTTGTATATATATACATATATATATGCATATATGGCGAGAATCAACAAGAAGAACAACAACGGAAAAGTATCCTTTGCGGTTTGCTCGGCATTAGCATAAGGCACAGCAGGCGAGGCACCGGGGGCGTGGTGCAGCCTCCTCTGGCGGCGTTTGCTCCTGCCGGCCAAATAAATAAATAAATATAACTATATAAATAATAAAATGGCTTAAATTGAAAGCAGGATGCGACTAGTGAAAAGCCCGCCACACGGCCAACTCGCCAACCAGCCAACCAGCCAACCAGTCGGCCAACGGGCCAAACGGGCCAAAACGCTTGTTGCTATTTTCCTCTCGGTTTTATTAATGTTTTCTTTGTGTTCGCCGTGGAAACCGACGGACACCTGGGAGACCCAATGTCAGGTGGATTTAAGGAAAAATGAAAATGAAGCCACCGCCAGCTGTCAATATGCGCGTCAATCCAACTGTCAGACAGTCGAACAGTCAGTCGGTCAGTCAAACAGTGAGTCAGTCAGTCAGTCAATCAGTCAGTCATTCAGTTAGTCAGCCAGTTAGCCAAGTTGTCACTTTTCTTAAGGGAATGCCAATTGATATGCCCTATAGAAAAACTTTGTTTCGAGTTTCATAACTTTCCTGTGAGCTTTAAGCACATAAAGCTATATATATATATATATATATATATATATATATATATCAGATAGGCTATCAGATACTGATTTCTATATATATATTAAGTTTAGCAAAAATAAATGCTCAAGTTAAAATTTTATAAAGTCCCTCGGGGGATCAGTGGATAGCGCACTGTTCCGCCATCAAGAGGCTGTGAGCTCGAATCCCACTCATGTACTTAGCATGATCCTTCTAGAATAACTAGATTATGGATTAGGATTTGAAATCCACCAGGTAAAAAAGACATTCAGTGATGGAGGGAGAAATAAAGGCAAATTGTGCTTCAGGCTGTTACCCCTTAGGGTTGTTATAGTCACCAATTGTTTTGTTTTTGGAAAAGTTGAGGATTTGTAATAAATATTTGTGTAAGATCGAATCAACTGATCTATGCCACATTTTATATTTAGCGCAGCAATATAAAAACTTATCATTAAAATTTTTATAATTGATATTTTCAATGACAAATAACACAAAACAATAACACATTCTCAAAAAATTTTAAAAAAACTTCCATTAACAAATTTAAAAATTATTACAAAAATGGATTACTTCTTCCCCAGACCAACATAATTTAGAAAATTTTCCAATAAAATTTAAAATTTATTACAAAAATGGATTAATTTTTCGCCAGAACAACATAATTTAGAAAATTTTCCAATAAAATTTAAAATTTATTACAAAAATTGATTACTTTTTCCCCAGACCAACACATTTGATTAACTATGTAAAAACTAATAAACTTTGCCATGAAAGCTGAAAATTGGCTAGCAAATTCCTTTTTGCTAATGACATGAAATTTTCTAGGTATAACATAACATAGAGAGTCAGCAGTTCGACCTGTAATCTACCTGAATTTCCTCATTTTGACTTGTTTCTTTTGCTCAGGCAACACTTTTGCTTTCAATGGCCCCAGGAGCCATTTGGTGCCAGCAACACGTCGCACTGACAAAACTTATAAAGTATATTAACAAAATGTTCGATTGCACTTTGGCTACATCTTCTCATTTTTCCTCCTCTTTTCCTCCTCTTTTCTTCTTCTTTTCATCCTCTTTTCTTCTTCTTTTCACTTTTTTTTTAGGGGAAGGGCGCTAAAATACTCATAGAACTGCCAGGTTGCCGGGGTTGGACGTTTTCGGGCGAACCGGGCATGACAAGCGGGTATCAAGGTGTCAGTGTCTATCTCTATGTCTGGGAGGATTTTCACCACAACAACAACAGCTTTGAAAAAAGAGCACATGGAAAAAAAGGTCATCGCGCGTTTATCGTTAATATTTTAAGCTCAGGCTTTTGGCCAGAATACACTCTCGCATATGGCCATCATCGTCATCATATTCAGCATTCAGATCATATTTCAAAGTGTAATTTTGCTGATGCAAACCGAGACAGCTGAGCCCAGAACCCCAAAATGCTCTCTGTGTGTATGGGTGGGTGTAGTACTCCTCTCTACACCTACCCATACATACAGGGGGGTCAAAAATGGCACAATAAAATGTAACTACCATTAATATAGACCATTAGATTGTGAATTTAGCATATATGTTATTGTTAATGAAGAACTCTATATGTATGACCATATTCGGCTTCTTGTTTCTATTTCTATTCAATTTAAAACCTGTGATGTGACTCGACTGTCTTAAATTTGTATGTCATTCCATGGGTTTGGGTTAAAATTTGAATAGCAAATGAAATATGTCCGTAAACTCTTGAACTCTCATTTGAAATATGGGCAAACCGACTTTTAGTTGAATTTGGTCAAGCAATATATGATGATTACATAAAGGTACATAAAACAAGGTTACTAAAATACATTTTCTGAGGAATATGCTCTATATATTCTCTGATACATTGAGAATATATGTTCTAATTTTCCTCGTGATAACTCAACTACCTCGAAAGTTATTTTTGCCACCAATTTTGGTGAAACGAGCCAAAGTGTGACACAAGCACTCCTAATAACCCATGTTTGGAATTCCAAACTTTTGAAACATTTGTGCATCTAATATGTTATTGTTAAGTACCTTAAAGTTTATAAAATTAAATATCATTTATACCTTTTTTCGATAAATTTGTATAAACTTGCCGAATCATATCGAAACAATGACCTCATTTCTCTCGGCATATGAAAAATCCACTCTCTGTTCACTTAAGATTAAAAATCCAATAGAGTTCCATCTTGAAGAGGTGCGCGTTCGAGTCCCGCTCATGCCTTTAGGCATGACCCTCCTAGAAAAACTAGGTTGTGGCGTAGGATTTGAAATCCACCCACGTAAAAGAAGTTCTTCTTCAGTGAAGCAAGCCGAAATAAAGATAAATAGTGCATCAGGCTTTGATCCGATGAGGTTGTTATGGCCATATAATAAAAATAATTCTCTTTTATTCGAAAAAACTTAAAGAACCCAATGTTTCAAGAATTCGAGCGAAATCAGTCTAACATATTAAAATAAAGCTTTTATTTCCCGCTCAGCAAGTATCATTTTTTCCAAAAATCCACAAAATTACGTACAACTGGTTCAAAATTTAAAAGATCCTAAAGAACCGTTGCTACAAACTAACATATGACCCTCTTGAGGTGACAACAATATATAAAATAGCTAGAATATAGCCCTTAAATACAGATCAAATGGGTCCTTGTTGGGCCACAATGCTGTGGGCTGCTGTTTATTGTCTTCTATTTGCAAAGCGTTTAAACGGCAAAACAATCAGGCTTCAAGGATCAAAAGGATTCAATGGAAAACCCTTTAAACAGTCGATACAGTATTTTTTCTATTTATTTTCGTATTTCGTCTTTGGTTTAACCTTAGCCCGCATATGTTTATGTTGTTTACATGCGATTTCAAATGAGAGTCGATTGATTGCAGGGTAGACAGACAGACGGGCGGACAGACAGACGGGCGGACAGACAGGCGGGCGGACGTCAGGTTCAGTGTTCAGCAAAATCAATCACCAGTTGAAAACAAAGGATTATTTAATGGATTCATTTAAGCGCAGGTAAATGCACTTGATCATGCGTCGCTGATTGCTGCTCTGTCGCGAAACCCCCAACAATCCAACAATCCACCGATTCAACTCTCCCCCCTCGGTGGAACTGAACAATTTAACTATTTTATTATACCCTAAACCCAATTGAAAAATGGTATGAAGGGTATAATAAGTTTGTGCAAATGTATGTAACAGGCAGGATGGGGCGTGCCACACCTCATAAAGTATATATATTCTTGATCAGTATCAATAGCCGAGTCGATTTAGCCCTGTCCGTCTGTCTGTCCGCCTGTCTGTAGCTAGAGATTTTCCCGGAGAGTGACGAAATATATATAAAAGCTGCAATTTTTATGCCAGAGTGCTTAAATTTGGTATGTGGGTGCCCATAGATAACGTGCAGAAAGTGGCATCCCAAATTTTTTTCCATCCTAATTGGATTCCCTTTAAATTAAATAAGTGCTCATAATTACTACAATCCTTATCAATGATTCGATTGCGAAAAGTATATTCACGAGAATATCAGCAACCAATCCTAAAAATGTAATAACGATCGAATCATAAACACCGAAGTTGTAAGACTCGGAAGTTATTCGCAAAAGAGTGTAAGAAGTAACCTATGGAGAGGCCAGCTGAAGCAGCGCCGACTCTAGCGCACGCTGCATGAGGGTAAAAGTGGATCCGGTTGTGGTTTTTAAGCGGTATTAAGCGATTCCGACTGCATTGTACTATTGGGATCAGGGTATCTCGTAGTCGAGCTCACTCGACTAGAGCTTTCTTACTTGTTTAAAATTTTGAACATTTACATCCATTGAATTTAATGCTAACGAACTGAAAGTATATAGAACTATGTGTGTGTGTGTCTGTATGTGTGTGAGTAGCGCCTCTTCTTACACCCAACACCCTACCACACCCGCCCACTGTCCTATTGCACCCTTTGCTCTGTCTCGATTGTAACATGATTTTGATTGTGTTCGCCCGCATTGACAGCAATCAAACTGTTGATTTCGACCCAAAGGACACGCAGCAAGCGGCAAAACGAACAACAAAATAATAATAAAACATAAAACGGCAAAGGCCCCCCGAATACCGGCGATACCCCTTCTCCATCCCGCAAAAATTTACATAGAATTATTGGCGATGCCAGCATAAAAATTCAGTTCGGGCATTTTAAATAAGTTCCTCCCGATTTATTATATTGTTAAAGAAGTAGAATTCAGTTTCAGATTCAGAAACTGGAATCGGTTACATAGTATGAAAGGGACCTCGGTGGACCAGTGGATAGCGCACTGTCCCGCAAAACAAGAGGTGCGAGTTCGAGTCCCATTCATGCCTTTAGGCATGACCCTCCCAGAAAAGCTAGGTTGTGGCGTAGGATTTTAAATCCACCCACGTAAAACAGTTCTTCAGTGAAGGAAGCAAAGAGTAAGGAAAATAGTGTTTCAGGCTCTGACCCGATAAGGTTGTTATTGCCATATATTAATAATAATATAGGAGGAAAGAGTCAGCAATGACAATCAAGGAATCGCCCTGTAATGATGATGCTGTACAGATATAATACTAGTTCAAACAGCTGGAGAACCCTCTATCACACTCACCTCATAATAGGACCAGGCAACAACGATTATATTGTAAGGTCTTAACAAAGCCCTCTATGCCGTCTTAACAGTAGGTATGCAGGCTGACCATATTTACATTGGTATGCAGACAAAATACACAGATATCAGAGTCATTCGAAGTTAGATCTGGGGCGATACACAGTTCTTCAGGGTTCAGTTCGGTTACTTCAACCGACTTCTGTTTTTAAGGGACTCTCTTCAATGGGGCTCTCTTTCATGTAGGCTTATTTCATTTGAGTTGGCTGAATAAAAAGATAAGCCTATATAGGACAATGGAGTAAAAATTATTTTCTTTGTCGATTTAATATCGAAATACTACATATCTATTTAGCTTGTAGGTCAAATTTCGAAATTCATTATGAAATTTCGTTAGAATTCTTTATTTTTTATCAATAACTCAGGTGTATATTTAATTTATAGATAATTGATTAAAAACATAAGAAATTTTAGCACTTTCGCCTTTTAGTTGAGCAATAGGTATGTAAAAGAGTGATCCGATCCGATAAGTTCTAAAAGAAGGGCCCTTAGAAGAGCATTGTTGGAGAAATTGAGCAATGGATAAGCCGTCAAACAAAATATCGCGGGTTCGAACCTCACTCGATTCAAAGCATGTTCTCTGAATTGTTTTCACACACATTTCTCAAGTGAATATCTTTATAGTCATGGTATCACGCCTTATTTCAATATAGATACTTAATATCCTCCCTACAACAGGGATAAGTTGCATCTGCCTAAAAGATAGACTCTCGTTGAGACCCTTAGCTAATCAGAGTAGAATTAGGGGCTAGTTAGTGTCTATCGAGATATGAGACAGCTCCCAAACTGTAGAACTATATAGAATACCTACAGAAGAAGACACAGAGGGACCATACCCTCGTGACCATTCTATTGGGAGCTCCAATTCCCCGAAGATTTCTTCTGTGCTCAACAAACTAAAGCACAAAGTGAATAAACAATTTTCCCCGTAAAGAGTAAAAAAAGGAACACATTAAAGAAGTCCCCAGCTAAACACAAAACATAGCTCTACTTAAATTTCTACTGCAAATAATCCCGTCATGCTGAAATAATGCAACGTCATGCACAGCCATATGAATTCAGTGGAACTTCGTATATCATTTCGAAAAGGCGGATATATTCATAAAGGTCGAATGGTCTGCTAAGCCACGACGGGCCACGACAGGCCACAACAGGGAGACAGGGGGACAGGCGGACCGGACGGGGGGCCTGTCCTTGCATGTCCTTGTGGCGGTGGCAACATTGTGCAATATGCAACAGCTGCAACGTGAAGTAATCTAATTAAAAGTTTTGCTTGTTGCAAGTTGTTCTTAATGATGTCACGCCTACGAAATTTGGCGCCAAAACGTTGCGCCGCGACCGCGTCCCGCCTTCCCAGAACATTCAGTCAGCGGTTTAAAGTGTTCTAGAATTTACAGTTGAAACACACACACACACACACAAACAACACACAGGTGCAAACACACACCGAGCCCCCCTCCGATTCGCTTTAATTACAATTTATGGATGCTTCAAGTTGCCGACATCCTAAACAAAATGGCGGCGACCCCAAAAGGTAACAACCAAATGGCCAAAAAAAATAGAAAATTTGAAAAAAAAAATTGGAAAAGAAAATGTTAAGTAGCGCCACGTGAAGTGAAGGAAAAGGCAAAAGGGAAAAGGGAAAAAGGAAAGCCGTGTAATTACATAAAAGCAACAGCAGCCAGCCACAGCCAGAAGGGCATCGCACGATGCAACAACAACACCAACACCAACAACAACAACACCAACAACAACACCATCTGAGGCCAATAACAACATGCCAGATGTTGAGTCAGTTGAAACGAGTGAAATCCATTGAGTTTTGAGTGGAGTGAAACAGTTTGAGCAGTTCTCAAAATTGAGTGGAAACTCGACAATTTTGAGGCCTGCGCAAAGCACGCCGCTTGACAGAATAACAACAACCGTGGGACAAAGCCCATGAAAACCGGAAACAAACTTCGTAATATACATTTTTTTAAAATTTCATGATAAAAGTATATACAGTGAAACCTCTCTACAGTGGACACTCTCATAAGTGGACACCACCTTTAAAAGGACAAAAACTTGGGACCTCTCAATAATAGACAAATTTCAGGCGACCGTCGCAGCCCATTGTAGAGAGATTTCACTGTAATTATTATTATTATTATTATAACGCATAACAGCCCCAATGGGTCAAAGTCTGAAGCACTATTTGCCTATATTACTATTTCCTTCACTGAACATTTTTTTTACGTTGATGGATTTAAAATCCTACGCCACAACCAAGTTTTTCTATAAAGACCATGCCTCTCGACATAAGCGGGACTCGAACCCACACCTCTTGTTTGCCGGCACAGTGCGCTATCCACAGCTCCACCGAGGCAACCATTTTTTTAATCATTTAATGTATCAATTTTTTTGAATTTTATATTAATTGAAGTAAAAATTGTTATACCTCGATCCCAATAAAAAATTGGTATGAAGGGCATATTAAAAGAGAACGAGGCAGGTTAGAACCCATAAGATGTATATATTTTTCATCAGAATGAATAACCGAATCAAATAAGTCCTGACCATCAGGCCATCCGTCTGTAGACTTGAAAACAATCTCAGAAGCCGTTCAAATATCTCATGAAGATCCCTACATACCATACCTTACATCAAGTTTATTTTCAATTTTGGATGCTACGCCCCATTCGCCCGATAATCTATAAGATCAACTTCAAATTTGATATGTAGAGTTATGAATTATACTGCAGCATAAGATTTTCCAAAGTCCTGTTAAGCCCCTCCAATTCTTACTGACGAAATGTGTATAACTGCCAATGTTTTTATGCTAGTGTCATGAAATTTGGTATGTGTTTGCCCAAAGAGACCATACAGAAATTAGCTTATTTTCATCCTTATATGATCCTCCGAAACTGCCTTTATATCCACTGTTCTTAACATATAATAAAATAATTTGAAATACTATCAAATTATTCTAAAATTTAGAGCATGACGTTATGACAATCTTGAATATATTGCCTTGGCAATCCCGAAAATTTTCAGAACAATCTGATCATAAGCATTAAAACTATAAGATATAGAAATTGCTATACCACTCCATTTTTGCGAAAAATAACGAAATATTTAGAACAAAACCGATTATAATGAGAATTACACATATATGACATATGTAGCGAAGCTATCCTGAAAATTTTAGAAAAACTCAAACATAAAAACGGAAGTTTTATGATGTAGAACCTTACGACAAAACGCCCAAAATGGTCACTATCGAAAAAGTGACAGCAAAGCTATTCTATATGGATACATCTATTTTGGCGTATATGTCTATTTGAAAAGTTGCCAAAGATCAGATGGAAAATATAGTCAAACTTCTCTATAGTGAACTCCTATACAATGAAGCTCTCCCTATTATGAATGAATTTTAAACACACAACTTTTTCGTTCCAATTTAAGTACATGTATGCATAATTTCCGTATAATGAAGTTACTATATAATGAAGTGATTTTCTGGTCCCGTCAAGATTTATTATAGGTATAAAATTATTAGATCTTCAGACAATTCAACTGTTGTAAATCGTCGAATAGGCTTAAATAAGAAAATAAAATGCGAATTTTAAATTTAACACAATTTTATGTCATAGTTGTACCACTGTGCCTATGACTGGGGCAAAGGCATTGACATTGTCGACAATTGTGTCAATCCAATGTAATCACACACACACACACACACAGACACATCTCATACACAGACACATCTCATACACAGATATATGTTTATATGTATATATGTATATCTGGAGAGTTCCACGTGCTTAACGGCTGCTGATGTTGCCGCTGGTTGGGCCAGCTGCTGCTGCTGCCATCGCCGTCGCCGTTGCCGCCGCCTAGAGAGCTCCAAACGGACATCTTATGTAAGCCTCCCCAGGGCCCGGTTGAAATGGCATTACGCATACGGCGGACATGGTAGGACGGTAAACTGGAAAGCCCCGAAAAGGGTACATTACATAAAAGAGAGGCCTAATGAAACTGACGTCACCGAGCACCCCGGCGTCCCCCCCAGCCCGCCCTCCATCCCGCCAGCAGCTCTTTAATTGATGTTTACAGCCAATCTAAGCGCACACAAAATGAAAATCAAAAAAAAATAGAAAAAAAAATTAGAAGAGGAAAAAGGGGGAAAAACAAAAAAGAAAAGCTCATATTTTTAATTACCCGAATAAACAAACAAATCAAACAAGAAACAGGAAAAAAAGCGACAAAACGACGAGAAACTTGAAAAACTTTTAGATTGTCTTTTTGTTTTTATTATATTTGTTGTAGTTGTTTTTCAAATGTATTTCGTGTTTTGTAAATATTTAGAAACAACTAAATCAACGAGCCCTTTTTTTTGAGATTTTTACCGGGTTTTTTCTGGGATTTTTGTTGCGCCGCTCGGTGTTTGCTCGGTGAAACTTTTTACATTTTGCGGATGATTGTTTGGTATGTGCAGGGCACATGTTTGTTCAAGTATGTACATATATATATTACAATTATATATATATCCAGATACACATATATACATATATAGGTATATAGACTTCAAATGCGGCTTTTGGTATCCTTTGCCTTTATGGCTTACGCTTAGCAAACGAAGCATCCATCCAACCAACCATCCAACGAACCAAATGCAACCACAAATAAATTAAAAATAAAAATAATAAAAGAGGAATAAGAGAAACACTACAAAGCCGAATATTATATACACTTACAGTAGCATTTCAATTGGGGCCTCGGTGGACCAGTCGATAGCGCACTGTCCCGCCAAACAAGAGGTGCGAGTTCGAGTCCCGCTCATGTCGATAGGGATCGATAGGCTCATAGGAAAACTAGGTTGTGGCGTAGGATTTGAAATCCACCCACGTGCAAAAAAGTTCTTCAGTGAAGGAAGCAGTAATAAAGGAAAATAGCGCTTCAGGCGTTGACCCGATAGGCGTGTTATGGCCATATAATAATAATAAATTGACAAAAAATGAAATTGGACGAACAACATTTGGACCAACAGGTTTTATTATTATTACTTCAGATTTTTTTTAGAAAAGAAAACTCATCTTTCTTGACTGGCTGAGTCTTAACTCCCCTGCTCAACCTTAATTTGGCATTAACTCAGCCCCAGATTAGCTTCACCATCAACTCATTTTCAGTTCCAACAGCAATTCTAGCTTCAGCTGAGATCAGTTTAAGCTCAACCTCAGCTCCAGATCCAGCTCAGTTCCAGATCCGACTTCGGCATGGATCAGCTCTATTTTCAGCTATAACTCTAACTCAGACTCCCAGCAATTTTTGCTCAGCCTCAGCTCAAACCCTGCTTAACCTCAGTTTAGCATCAATTCAGCCTCAGATCAGCTTTAGATCATCCTCAGATTAGTTTCAGCTAAACCCTTGCTCAGCATCAGCTCCTATTTGTAGCTTAGCCACAGATAGTTTTCAGTTCCAGCGGCAACTTCAGCAAAAGCTAAGAATAGATTAAGCTCAACCTCAGCTCCAGATCCAGCTCAGACCCAGATCAACTTTTGCTCAGCATAAGCTCAGCCTCAGCTCAAACTCTGCTTAACTTCAGTTTAGCATCAACTCAACTTCAGATTAGCTTCAGATCCAGATCAGCCTCAGATTAGCTTCAGCTAAACCCAGCCTCAACATCAGCTCCATCTGCAGCTGAGCCACAGATCAGTCTAAGCCTCAGATCATTTTCAGTTCCAGCCGAAACTCTAGCTTCAGCTGAGATCCGATTAAGCTCAACCTCAGCTCCAGAACCAGATACGACTTGGGAATCGATCAGTTTTAACTCCAGCTTGAGTTCCAGCTACAGTTTCAGCTTCAGTTCCAGCTCAAACCCTGCTTAACCTTAGTTTAGCGCCAGATCAGATAGAATTCAGCTACGCCCCAGCTCAGCTCTACCTATAAACACTCAATTCAAGACCCTACCCAAAGCAATGTACATATCCCGACATCAATTTTATTTCATAGGCTTAATAAAGGATATTTGCTACCCATTGTAAGTGTATACGACGAGTAAATAAATCTGAATATAAAAAAGTTACCCTTTATTTATTTTTGCTTTTCTGTCTTTTTTCTTGTTTTTGTGCTGAACTGACCAAAGGACTCTTTATTTTTTTGGGCTTGTCCTTTGATGATTCGGGTAGGGACTAACGGCTCATGTCACTGCTAAAGCACACGAATCAAGGTGGAGGAGAACCCAGAAACTGAGGGCCTGTCGAGACCATTGACATGTTACTTTGCTTTTCGCAAATTTTGATATTGAAGTCGTTTTAATTAACTTGAGTCCAGTAATTATAATTATATTGCCCTATGTGTAGATTCCTTTATTGACTTGATTAAAATTTCCTATAAATAAATGGCAAATGATTTGGAGCTCCCGGAAAGTCACTTTAAACAGGAAGAAAAGTAATTACAGGTAAAGCCCCGTCGAACAACAAAAAAACCGGCAAAAAGGTATCAAATTCGCATACTAATAAGTTGTTGCCATGACTGCAACAACAAAAAATCGACCTGCTCTTAACCTTGTTATAAAAGAAGTATGAAAAAAAAACCGAAAAGGGACCGAAACTTATAATAAACACAATTAAAATGGAAGGGGTTCGGGGCATGCCTTTTGAGTTGTGCATAAAATTATACAAGTTTTTTCTGAGAACAAAATCAATGCGGCTTTTGCCCCCCGTTGACATAGAGGGGAGCACTCAGTGTAGCATATAATATAAGTAATTGGATAGAATATGTTGCAATATGCTTAGGAAAATGTCACTACCTGACCTTAGGAGGGGTTTTTTATTTTATATGGCCATAGCAACCCTATTGGGCCACAGGCTGAAGCACTTTTTTTTCCTTTATTTCGGCTTCCTTCACTGAAGAACTTTCTTTTACGTGGGTGGATTTCAATCCTACGCCACAACCTAGTTTTTCTAGGCGGGTTACGTCTATCGACATGAGCGGAACTCGAACTCGCACGCCTTTTTGGCGGGACAGTGCGCTATACACTGGTCCACCGATAGGAGGGTTGCTATTTATATTTATGACCTAGGTCACTTTTGAGCTCTAATTGAACAAAAATGATATCCGCATAAGGAAGTTTGAAAATTTCGGATAGAGGAAAATACAAAGGGATGTACAGACAGATAAATATCTTTAA
Organism: Phorticella flavipennis; assembly: GCA_037040045.1. NCBI lineage: Eukaryota > Metazoa > Arthropoda > Insecta > Diptera > Drosophilidae > Phorticella > Phorticella flavipennis. The sequence continues at coordinate 3,309 of JBANCY010000605.1, read as the reverse complement.
ATTAATTTAGCTATTTTTGCTGATTAAGAATAATTACCATTGCTGGGATCTGCCAAGCTGCCTCCTATGTATCTATGCATTAAAATATCTATTGTGTTCCAGGAAACTAACATAGCTGTTATACATTGAAAATTGCGGCGGTTAAGTACATTTCAACATATTCCGGGAAAATGGAAAAGTGTTTCAAAATTTTGGGAAATTTCATTGTGCAGTTTCAAATCATGACCATATATATCGAATTTGGTGTCGATTGTTCTATAAATGCCAGAGTTATGGCCAATTTATCGAAAATCGTTTTTATCGATTATCGGGCTTAGTATCGGCTTAGTATCATCAAATCCTCAACACTTCATCTGCCTATGGTATACACTGACTTTCATACCAAGTTTGAAGTCTCTAGCTCTTATATTCTCCAAAAACAAAGCGTTTATACAGAAGGACGGACGGACTGACGGACATGGCTATATCGGCTCGGCTATTGATACTGAACTAGAATATATATACATTATGGGGTCTACCACGCCTCCTTCTACATTTTACATACATTCCACCAAAACTATTATGCCGTTTTTCCCATTTTCCACTGTTCTTAAACACCAAAGTTCATTTTTCTTATAGCTAGTCCAAAAATATAATAGCAAACTTTGTCAATTATTGCGTCGATATATCAAATTGCTGGTAATTATAGTGGATAGAGGGAACAACGAGCTTGTCAACTATTTCCAGCTCGAAATAAATAGTTAATAAATTATAGATTTAATTATTTAGAGAGCTTATCGATAGACCAAATGTGGGAATTATCGAAACACTCAAAGCAGCCAGAAAACACATTCTTCAATTTTCGGCTTTTTCAAAAAATGGCACACAAAAAATCTTATAAAATCAACTTTTATTAAACACTTCTATAAGCTAATTGAGTTTTGTAATCCCTTATTAAAAATTCTAAATTAAGAATATACTCAAGATAAACCGCAACATTGTGGCCACAAGCCCCTACCACAAATAGTATATATTTTCTTACAACCAATTAAAATAATGATGTGCTAGAGATAGTTTTTCTCAATTTTCCCACAAGTCCCAAAGACCACAACAATTTGATTTACAATAAAGCATGCAATAAGATGCATGAAGAATTTAGTTGATAAAGAGCTCGACTAAGAGATATCCCTTAATCAGATATTCCCAAATTTTTAGAAATTTTTATAAATGGTGTGTGTTTACTCTATATCAACAAATTGTACTCGAGGGTCTAGTCGATTTTCGAGCGCAGTCAAAAATCTTTAAGTTTTGCTAAATTTTACATTCACAATTTCTCTTTATAATAGACTTGAATCGAATCAAAGTTGAGAATGTTGAGGTAATCGAAATTCAAACTACATACCAAATTTGATATATCTCACTCTTATAGTTAAACAGAAAGCTGAACACTATTAACTCGATCTGGCAATAGCCGATGATCAAAAAATGTTATATACTTTATGGATTTATATGAAATTTTGTGGATCGTTTGATAATAAAGTAATTGTACATGATAGAAAGTTTCGCCGAAATCGAGCCGCCAGATCCGAAGATATCTCTTACAACCCTTTTTTGCCCACTTTCAATGGGTAGAAGCATCCTATAAGGAATATTGTATAAGCAATGCACTATGAACAGCATGTTTTTATATGCGAATATTGTAGGCTAATAAATAGCTCGAGTTTTATGTTCTTGAAGATAAATAAGAAGTCATGTTCATTTGCCGAAATGGCACCCATAAAAATATGATAGAAAAGCCAGCTATCAGCACACCTGCAGGCAGCGCCGAGCCGTAAAGTCGTCGAGCTCATAAATCAAAGCGCATAAGATAAATGATGGGCTGGGCGCGGGTCTTATAGATGCCATACACACACAGATACACACACACACACATCTCAAGGCAATCGAAATCGAAACACATTAATTAAGCCATAACAATAAACGAATCTCACTTTGTCCCATCAAAAGAACAACATAAAACTATACAATTTTGCATTTAATTTTTCTTGCAGTTTTCACTTGAAATTTAAAATTTTTATACCCTAAACCCATTTGAAAAATGGGAAGAAGGGTATAATAGTTTTGTTGGTATGTATGTAACAGGCAGATGGAGGCGTGGCAGACCCTACAAAGTATATATATTATTGATCAGGATCAGGAGTCGATTGAGCCATGTTCACCTGTCCATCGCGCCGATCTCGGAAACTAAAATATCTACAGACTTTAAACTTGGGATGAAAGTCTGTGTATACCATTCGCAGATGAATCGATAAAAACGATTTTCGATAAATTGGACATAACTTTGGCATTTATGGAGCAATCGACACCAAATTCGGTAAATAATGTCATGATTAGAAGCTGCAGAATGCTATTTTCCAAAATTTGCATATACCCCTCCATTGTCCCGGAAAGTGACGAAATTTGTATAGCAGCCAAAAATTGTATGCAAGAGTCGTCAAATTCGGTATGTGGGTGTCCATAGATATCATGCAGAAAGTTTATTTGGTCCCCTCAAATTAGATAAGTGCTTATAAGTTCTACAACCCTTTTCATAATGACTCGAATTGCAAAATGTATATTAACGACAGTATCAGCAACCAATCCTGACAATTTCAAAACGATCGGGTCATAAACACCGAAGTTATAAGACTCAGAAGTGACCGAAAACGGGCTAAAATAGTAAGAGGTGACAAATACATTATGTTAACTGGCGGCTAAACGTTTATATAGTAGATAGAGGCGCGAAATTCAAGCCATAGGCTGGCATTGACGATGCGCAAAATACATGTTCTGAAATTTTTGATGCCACGCCCCTCTCACCCGAAAATCAAAAAAGTTTGATAACAGGTGTAATTTTTGGAATGAATTTGAAACCTATTCTGAAAGCTTATCAAGCTTATCGAATAATAAACACTGCAATTATTCGCAAAAGAGTATAAAAATTCACCTATGGGAAAGGCGGCTCACGCAGGGAGTCTGTATGCCTGTGTGACTGTGTGACTGTATTATGCAAATGTATCGGTATTCCTCGACTGGGATCAGGGTATACCCGCAGTCGATCACTCTCGACTGCAGCACTCTATATTGTTTTTCTTGCATTTTTCACTTGAAATTTGAAATTTTTCGAAATGATTTTCATGTTGCCAACAAATGGCAGAGCACATAATTTGCCAGCTTGTTAACTAAATAAATTTGTTTATATTCTGTGTGTGTATCATGTGTGTGTGTGTGTGTGTGTGTGTGTGTGTGTGTGTGTGTGTGTGTGTGTGTGTGTGTGTGTGTGTGTGTGTG
>JBANCY010000604.1:0-20692 GCA_037040045.1 Phorticella flavipennis | reverse complement strand
AGCCGACAGACGGGAACATTTTCTGTTTGATCCATAGATATAATGGCAAACAGACTGATAGGGAAGACAGGCAGACGGACTTCCAGAATGACAGACGGTTAGACGAGACGAAGTAAAAGCATATGCAGGGAGATTGTACGTAGAACAGGCGTAAGGATAGACAGATTTATAGGATGAACCATCAGACAGATTGACAAATGATTATGCCAACAGACGTAATGGCAGCCAGACTGAAAGGTTTGACAGATAGACGGAGGAATGTTTCACATAAGGTTAGATGACAGATAGACGATAGACGATAGAAAGGCTTACAGACGCAAAAGAAAATGTGTATGGACAGGAAGGAAACGAATTAACATATGATAAGCCGGACAGATATACGGACTGTTTCAGGAAAAAATGGACAAACATGTTCGAAATTTCAACAATTACTCAGAAGATCAAATATTTTTTTGAAATCTAAATAGGAGACCAGAAAACTATAGTAAACTTTGGCAGACAAACATTCCGAAGTATAGAAAGACAGCCGTTATGACAGGAGTTATGAAAAAAGGAAGAACAGTCCGTGTTAAAATGTAAAAAACAGATCTTTAGAAATTTAACTCAAGCGGGCAGACAAATTCCGAAATAAAAAGCCAAAGTCAGATAAATCGGCGTAAGATCTATGCCTTTCACCTGCCTAAAAGATTCCGTTGTATGCTACCCTTTCTAATGTCAACTCAAGGCTTATCATAAATAATATTTGCATATCGTCTAACGTAACGGGAACCTGTTGACGTTGTTGCTCAAAATAGTTCAGATTTTCAAACGTCAAATACGTCATCAAATCTACGTCTGAAATTTGTCAAAGTGAACTGATTTTTAATCTTAATTGGCTCATCTAATTGGATTTCCAGATAATTCCAGTGACCAATGGCTCTGTGTGCAACTCTCCCCAGAAAGTGGAGCCCACAAATAAAAATAAATGCGATTCAATTGAATTCCGTATCGAGCTATATACATACATACATCATTTCATATATCATCGTATATATACACTTAGCTCAATGTCAATTTGCTGAGATTGCAAATAATGCCAAAGGTTCAAATGTTTTGTTTACCCAGGCGAATGCTATTAATTTCGGTAAATGGGATAACCCCTGGTACAGATACCGCTTTTAACTGGAATCGGGCTATACTATATAAGTTTTTTGCTACTGAACTTGAGATACTGCCTGAGAGTCTGTCAATCTTTTGACATTTAAGTGTTTGACGAGTTCTTTTGAAACCATAAATATAGAGCTCTAAGAGTTTTGCAGGGTATTTCAAAGTCGATTAGTCTATAGATTTGCTTAGTTTACTTGGAAATCGACTAATTATCGTTTCTTTCGCTGTTATCAGCTGGCGGCTGCCTTCCGTTTGCCTCTCGGTGTGACTCACTTGGGAATTTCAATGCGCAGAGCTGTATAAATATATGTATATATATACATATATCCCCGTCTATATGTATACATAAATTAAAAAAATTGCGTAAATATTTTCTGTTTTTTGCCCATGAATCGAAGTCAAAGTAAAAGTTCAAATCGTGAAACGAGAGGGCTTCATTATACTCTCTCTTTTTTGCCCCATCTGATAATTCAGGTGTTATTAATGCCATTGCTCTGCTTCGACGTCTTCTTCTTCTCCATTATATTGTTGTTATTGTTATTCATTATGATAATTTAATGGGTTTATTCTTGTTGTTCGTTGCGTCATATGGTAGGTAGGCACTGAGGCACCGTCAGTTGACTGCCAGTTGACAGTGTCGCCCTAAGTCTTCTTGCCTTCTATACCCTGTAACCACAAAGTTATTCGTGTTGAGGTAGTTCAGTAGTGCTACTCTTTCCTTAACTATATTTTCTTATAAAAGTTTTATAAATTTTGATATAAGTTTCTAGTAAATTGTCCACTTTAAAACAGTATTTACTCAGCTTGATATTTCAGATATTGACTCATAGGGTATTGTTTAGTCGTACACTCAATTATCAAGCATTATAATTAGTTGCTTTATATTATAGTCGGCATGTGTCATATGGCTAAATGTAGCTATATCTTCTTATATATTGTTTACAGGGTATTATGCATCTCATTTACAACTTTTTTCTTGCGGTGGGTGTCATATAGTCTTGTTCTGCCACATTGAAATCTGTTAAAGAAAGAGGTTTATTTATGGCTATTCAGGTTAATGATTCCTCTGAATAAGCATCTGTTTATAATATAGAAATTTGCAAGAGCTTCGTCTATAGACAAAGGCTTGAGATATTCTATAGATTCTTCGGGATAATCTGAACAAATTGGGATGCATTCTGTCAAATGGAAGTTTGTTTTAAATGATTATATCTATTCAAATGTAATTTACAATTGCTCCAATTATATATTATATATTTAGTTCTAGAACTGTTACTAGAGGTAATTCCCTTTTGACCACGACAATAGCTACTATTTTATCTTATATTTTTTGCTATTGTTTATAATTACTACTTTATAACAACTGCGATTGTTTTTATCGAATGCTTTATCAATTTACTACTACTTCTGCAGCTGCTAAATACGATATCGATTTCAAATACTACTAAAATTTTTACTACATTAACAACGAGAATACCAATACTACTACTACTACTATTATTGCTATTGTTATAACAATACTATGATATCTACGATATCAAACTGAAATACAGCAGTGTAATGAACTGCTTTATCTATCTATAACTACGTTCTACTGCTACTATATCACGACGTCGTCTTTAAATTTTATTACTCTTCTGAATATTTTATTTAGGAAAAATCCGGGTCCCACTATTTAAATACGTATTAATGTTATTAATATTACTACAAGTTCTGCGTCAAAAGTAGTAGTAGACTTTTGCTTCCTATTGCTACTACGATTTTAAATATTTTTGCTAGTGCTACCAGTTTTTCAACTTTCTTTACTAAAACTACTATGTACTGGCACTGCTATTACTACTTATACTTCCTCTAATACGTATCAATACTTATTTTACTTCCTCTTCAAGTAGTTCCAATTCCTCTTCTACTAGTGCGACTACTACTAATACTACTTTTATCAACTACTACTACTGCTATTTCTATTTTACCTACTACTACTACTGTTTTTTCTATTTTACCTACTACTACTACAACTACTTCCACTAAAACTTCTTCTTTTTTTTTTTAAAAATTTTTCTTCTTCGACTCCTTAAACAGGCGTTACTAGCTCCATTTCCTCGAATACTGCTTTAACTTCCTCTTCTACTGTTGCTTCTACCACTACTACTTTTACTGCTCCTATTGACTACAACACCTCTTGCTACTACTACTTCTACTTCCTCTTCTACTGCTATTATTATTATTATATGGCCATAACAACGCTTTCGGGTCAAAACCTGAAGCTCTATTTTCCTCTATTTCTGCTTCCTTCACTGAAGAACAGTTTTATGTGGGTGGATTTTAAATCCTAAGCCCCAACCTAGTTTTTCTGGGAGGGTCGTGCCTAATGGCATGAGAGGGACTCGAACCTCGCACCTCTTGTTTGGGGGGACAGTGCGCTATCCACTGGACAACCGAAGCCCTCTCTTCTACTGCTACGACTACTATTACTATTACTACTGCTACTACTACTTCAACTTCTATAGCTAATACTACTACTAATTCCTCTTCTACTGCTAATAATACTTCTACTACTATTTCTTCCAACACACTACCTCTACTACTACTACTTCTACACTACCTATACGACTACTACTTCTACTACTTCTACTACTACTACTATTACCGCTACTACTATTCCTACTACAAAGCCATTTAGCGTAGTTATCTATAAGGATATCGTTATTATCTACTTTATAAATGTATCTACTACGTTGTATTACTGTAAGATATGGTATAAGAACCTATATATCTAGGGTATACCACCATCGGCCCTTCGAAGTTGTACTATATTCTCCTTGTTTGCCTTCTTGCCTTACGTATTCTGTGCGCAAGTAGCGCAAATGTATCTGTATCTCGGCGTACTATACATGTATCTGAGGCTATATCTATGTTATATCTACATCTGTATCTGTATCTGTGGGCTATGCATAATGTTTCGCTACAATTTGTTGCCGCTTTTGGTTGTTGTTGTAATTGTTGTTGTTATTTTGCGGCAAGCGACGAGTTTTGTTTTTGTTTGTGCCTTTTTCCGCTGAGTGCGCAAAATGCGCAAAAAACAAGTTTTGCACTTTGTGGCGAAAAAAGCTATATAGATATAGATACATATATATATATATATATATACTACACATTAAACCAAGTTTTATCTTGGTGTGTGTGTGTGTGTGTGGCGTGTGTGTGTGTTTGTTTTAATTTTGTATCCACTTGTGCCAAGCACGACAAGATGTGGCGCTGATTCGGAAACCCCGACAGCTGTTTGACGCTCCGGCGGCGGGCAAAGCTCTCGCCTGTCAGCAATTTGGACGCGGCTTTTCCAGAAAAATAATCGGATGTGAATCGAAATCGAAATGTGAATGTGAATGTGAATGTAAATGGTGGCAGTTGCCACCGCCGCTGCCACCGCAGCCACCACCGCCGCATCCACCGCCACCGCATTAGCCACAGCTGTTGCGCTGCCTCAACTACCGCTTTGGCCTGCTGCCACTGCCACAGTGGCTGCCCCAGCCCCTGGCCCCGCCACCGCCCCGAGGCGTAGACACCTCCACCGCCCTCTGCCCGCTGCCAGCTGACACAGTTTTTCTGCCAAGTCAAAAAGCAGCAGAAGAAGTCGCCTCTTTGACACTCAATTAGCGTCTTCGTTCATAACTACGGTCGGTGCCAGCTTTGTAACTACTTAAGACCCCGGGGTCTCGCCTACTGCCCACATACCCACACATGGAGATTGCAACAGCTTCTTGGGGTCTCGGGGTCTAGTGGGCATTTTCTATTAGAGCTCTAAGAAATCTGTGCCAAGTGCTTTAATTCTTAACGATCTTTCAGAATTTTACATATCATAAAACTCATGAACCCAATGGTTCCCTCAGGTTCTACAAATTAGGCCGTAAGACAGTAATGGCCCCTGACTGAAAGCTTGAATAAATAAAGATACATTCCACAAACGGTACCAAAATTTAGCCAAAACAAATTTTTGGGTCATTTGCAGCTCTATAGTAATGCTTCCCCATTGCATTTTCTTCTCTATACGATTTCAAAAAATGGTGATCATATAAAACATGAAAGATATCGAAACTTTTATAATAATTTAATAGAGATTTGACTAGTAAAAGGCTTTAAATTGTTTGGTATAATTTAATAGACATTTGAGTAGTAAAGGAATTTCCCAAATAACAATTACAATCGAATCCCGATAATTCGAAATACCAACGGGATTGCAATTTTTTCGATTTAGACGAGTTTTTGAATTAATGAGATTTCTATTTAGCTCAGCTCAGGGGACCAGGAATTTATTCGAATTTTATCGGGATTAGACAAAAAAGCAATATTTATATCCTGTTGTTTATAGAGCGTTCACAAAATCGATCGAAAATGTAAAGATCAAAGTTTTTCATAATGTTTATGATATGCATTAGGGGTCTCGGTAGGTCAGTGCATAGCTCACTGGCTTGCCAAACAAGGAGACGTAGGCTCGATTCCTGCTCAGGTCATTTGACTTGACCCTCCTAGTTTGGATCTAGGTTTTTGGCGTAGGACTTGAAATCCACCCATTTTTAAAAAATAAATTTTCAATGAAAAAAAAACAAAAGCCTCGGTTGAGGAAGATGCTTCAGGCTGTGACCCGATAGGGTTGTTAAAGCCATATAATAATAATAAATATGATATGCATTTCTATGTAATATCTATATCTTAATTGATATTCCGATTTTACTTGAAACAATATTGTACAATGTCTCAAAATGGGGGCTCATCAAGAGAAAATGTTTAATTACAAACACATAGTAGCTTTAACAACCCTGTCACAGGTGTCACAGCTTGAAGCACTATTTGCCTTTATTTCTGCTTTCTTCACTGAAGAACACTGAATACGTGGTACCTTCCTAGTATTTCGAGGAGGGACTTGCCTATCGACATGAGTGGAACTCGAACTCGCACCTCTTGTTTGGCGGGACAGTGCGCTATCCACTGGTCCACCGAGGGCCCCAGGTGCCTCCTGTGCAGTTTTCTAAAAATTTATCAAATCGAAAAAACAGTGGCTTCATTCACAGTTTCACATGCACTGTATAGGCTATGCTTTAAAACTGTATAACTCCGTAAAAAGTGCGAATTTGGGCTTGAAAATTTTAGGAGATATTCTTAAACAAATAATCAACAATTTCAGAAACAATTGAATCAGATTATATACATTTTCTACACTATAAAAGACAAATTTTCCCCTTGAACTCAACTCATCTGTTGCTGCTAACACAATCGATTTGGCCTGGCAAGAGTATCAGCTGGTCGTGATGTCATGCCCCATTCAGCCCCTCCAGGGGCACATGCATTGTTTTTATTGTATTTTCTCAAGTCGTGTCGTTCAATTAGCCGATGTGCATTAGAGCCAAAGTTAAAGCCAAAGCAAAGTGCCGCAATTGACGTTTGCTGACATTTTACGTGCTGCAACAACGTTGTTGTTGTACAACAACAGCAAACCACATTCAAATGTTCAAACGTAAACGGTGGGCGTGGCACTGTTGTGTCAGCAGTTGGGGCCGTTGGGGGGAGAAGGCGGTTGTTGTGTTGATGAAGCGGGTGGCAGCGGGCGGTACGTGGGCAACTTTCACTTTTCACTCGGGTTACAAAAATAGCTCTGGCCACATTGTGCAGCAGCCACTTGGCAGCTGCAGCTAACGAACTGCGTGTGCGTGCCACACACACACACACACTTGCCACACACACATGACACACACAGAGAGACACATGGACACTCGAGTGCAGCTGACAAGTTGGAGACAACAAACTAACAGCCACTTGGTGGTACAAGCAGAGCAAGGCCTCTTTGCCGTTTATACCCTGTAAACAAGGCGCAAGGAGAAGCAACTAATTGTTACTTATCCTATAAAGCCAAGTATAGGTTTAAACAATTTGCTGATAAAACAAAATTAAGCGGAAGCAATTCAAACTTATGTACAGGGTATAACTAGTTCGAGCATTGCTTGGCCAATGGCCAATTCATTGCCTGATTTCCGTTTTTCCTTCTGCCGCTTCCCCAAATCAATTGGCAGCTGGCGGGAAATGGCAGCATTTCCCAAACCACTTGAAACCCGAACGCTAATTGTTTGCCCGGTGAAAAAGCGATAATGTCAGAGCCAAACCCAACTGGTGGAACCCGAGGCAGGGCAAGGAGCAGGAGCTGCAGTAGGAGCTGGCAGCAAAAACTGCAGCATGACGCCTAATTGAATCACTTTTGTGTTCCAGTTCCGAGTCAGCCAGCTGGCTTTTGCAGCGCATAAGTTGGAATTGCGTTGGAATTGCATTAGGCTATGTCAAAGGACTATTAAACAGGGGCCTCTTGACCAGATGACAACGGCAGAAGCTGGACAGTCAAGCAGGAAGAGCAGCTGGTTGGAAAATTGTTAAGCAGCTGGGAAAGAACTGAGCTACATGCTTAGAGGAACTTAGTTTTGTGAGCATTTAAAAGAGCTTGAATTAAGCTAATGGGATTGGTTCTTTCAAGCTAGGGTGAACCAGGAAATTTCTTGTAGAAAAGCTCTAACTGAAATGCTGTTTTTTAAGCGGAAAACACTGGTTCCTTTGAACGATTATGAACTAAATTGTATAATATTTGAGCGCATTTTAGACTTAATATAATACTTTTCCTTATCTCAATATGGGCACTTGCAAAGCTGGGTTTCCAGACCCACTCATGACCCACCTAGAAAGTCTAGGTTGTGGCGTAGGATTTGAATTCAATCCACGTAAAAATGGTCTTCAGTGAAGAAAGAAAGTAATAAAGGCAAATTGTTCTCTAGGCTGTGACCCCATGGGGTTTTTAGTCCCTATTTTTTTGTAATAGTGGGTAGTCAAGAAATTTCTTGAAAAAGCTCGAACTGCAAAGCTCTTGGATTGAGAGATTAAGCTTAAGCTAAAGATGAGTTTGAAACAAGATAGAACTGTAGTCTTTACTTAAGTATATTTTCCTTTGTCGCAAGATTTTCAAAGTTTCAATCTTTCAGTTATTATTAATCTCTCTCATCTTGAAAATCGCTTTATAATAAGACAAACTCTCCATCTTTTTCTATGGTTGCCGAGCGAGGCCTTAGAACTATGCGCTGAAACTGTTCGAAGCTCTCGCTTTCCGACCAGCTGAGCCACCCAAGCCGGCACCACCGCACCCGCTCCACCCCGACTCAGCTCAGCTCAAGCCATCTCTCATCCCATCCCATTCCATCCACATCGCATCTCGTCTCGTCTCGTTTGCCATAACGAATTGGTGGCTCTGCGAGCCACTGAAGCGTTCATGTGAAACGTCCAGTTTCTTCATTATAAATACTTACAAACGGCATATGTAGATTCATTACGATATATATGTATGTACCCACTAGATATATATATATACGAGTCGGGTGTATATATGCTACTGTGGTTGTTGTTGTTGTTGTGTGCCCATTTTGTTTGGGAAAATTCGTGAAAAACTGAAATTAGCTGTCGAGTGGCGTTGGGGCAAATTTTTGCTGTTGCCGGTTTTCGCTTTGAGTTTCATTTATGGGTTTCATTTTTCATGCTTCTTCTCGTCTCCACCCATTTCTGGCCAACCTCCCGCCTCGCCTCACCTCGACTGGTTTTGGTTTCTCCAGTTGGCACGGGTTGCTCTAATTGCAGCAGCCGTAGCTTGGGAGTAGTCCGCACCCCAAGGCCAGCAATTAATTTGTGCAATTATCTCCAAATTGAACGCCCATTTAGCGGGTCAGCGGTGAATCGATTGAACTGAACCCACTAGAAGTGGGTTGGGTGGGCTTGGTGTGGTTTGGTCTACTTGTCGCCTGTTGTCATCTTTCTAACCGGATATTTTGTTCTCTTTTCTTCTCTTCTAGACGCGGCCTGACGCCACCACATCGAGTGAAATCCATATCGATGGCCACATTCACCCAGGATGAAATCGACTTTCTCAAGGCGCACGGCAACGAGTTGTGCGCCAAGACGTGGCTTGGCCTGTGGGATCCAAAGCGTGCCACACCGCAGCAGGATCAGCGCGAGCTCATGATTGACAAGTATGAGCGCAAGCGGTACTACTTGGAGCCAGCCAGTCCCCTGAAGTCGCTCAATCTGAAGTCATCCTCCAACAACAATAGCAACAGCAACAATAACAATAATCATCAGAATGGCCTGCACAATGGCTATCACACGGGCATCTCCTCGAGCAATGGCTATGCCAGCATACAACTGACTCCGCCCGCCGCCCAACGCACAGCTGCCAATGGCCTGGCCAAGACACCATCCACAACGGCCATAAGTCGGCCGCAACATCACCAGCATCAGCAGCAGTCGTTGCAGCAGAATGGCCAACATGATGCATTCAACATTGCCGGCTTGGGACTGGGCCTGACCAGCCTGAACAGCGCCGGCTCCACATCGACGGGCGCTCTGTCGGACACCAGCAGCTGCGCCAGCAACGGCTTTGCCGGCGAAACAGATTTTGTGGCCGATTTTGGTTCGGCAAACATATTCGATGCCACCTCGGCACGTTCCACTGGCTCGCCGGTCGTATCCTCGGCCAGTTCAGTTGGCTCCAGCAATGGCTATGCCAAGGTGCAACCCCTACGTGCCGCCCATCTCCAGCAACAGCAGCAGCAGCAACTGCTCAATGGAAATGGCAATGGAAATGGAAGCGAAAACTTTGCGGATTTCGAACATGCGCCCATATATAATGCAGTTGCCGGTAAGTTGAAGTTGGTCTATCCTTGCAGAGGTTGTTAGGCTAGGATTCGTTGAAGATGCCGCTCACTGACCACGCTACAGTTTTCCGTTTGGCAACTGGCCCAGTTTATACTTTAAGCTTGTTCCCTATATATCTGCAAGGGTATCCACACTTCGGTCTGAACCGAAGATAACAAAGTTCCACCTCGACCACAACACAAACAACGCAAACTCCACAAACTGCATTGACGCTGCTTTGGCTTTATATCTTGGCCTAATCCTGGCCAAGCACCTTTCACTGTTCCACCGCCCACCTGGCTCTTCTCATAGCGCATTCGTAGTTCGCAGATCTCGCTTAACTCAGATCGCTTTATCCATCAGTCACCCGCAGCAAACAATTCCAAAAAACCAAAAAGAAAAAATGTTTTGTGGTTAATTTCTCTTTTTCTGTAAAATTGAATTGAATCTGGTCGCTTTAGAGGCGAAATATTGTGCTGGGAATGCTTCGTTTCCCGACTGGAATGAATGGATCAGCAATTCAGCTTACCCCGATCCCTTCGAGACTGACTTTGTGCCGCTGAAAGCAGAATCGCAGCCACAGCAACAGCCACAGTTGTCCAGGTACTCCGCGCTGATGCACTGGAGAAGTGATTCGTCGCAGCAACAGACGCAGAAGATGCAGCCACAGCCACAACCGCCGCCGCCGCAGCCAGAGCCGCCGGCCTACCATAAACGCTCGGCCACATCGATAGCCTCAGCTAATTCCTGCTCCACCAGCTGCGATGATTCACTTGAATACTCCTACACAGCGCTGACTCCAACGAATCCATTTCTGCCCTACTTAAGGCAGTTGCATCATGAAACAAGCTTCTCCTGGTTCAATGCGCCTGAGGACAATAGCCAACTGACCACAGATGCAACCACAGAAGCTGCTCCTGAGGAGCAGACAGAATGCGATACAAATGCCAATTCGAATATCTTAAATGCCTTTTACAATCCATTCTTTACGTGGAGTAAGTCTCGACATTTGATACCCTTGCAGTGTGCTTGCTTGATTGGGTTGATTAGCTGTAATAAGGTCTGTTTCTCTGGGAAATGATGCAGAACATGCGTCTCATGCAGCTTTGCCTGTGCTGTAGTTGCCACAAGGCACCATCTGCAGGGGTATCTGATCTTTGGCCAACCCAAAGATGAATGTTTCTTTCTTTTAGTTTCAGTTAGTTTTGTTTGTTGCTTGTTTTAGTTAGTTTGTTGTTTGTTGTTGTTTTATATGTTGCCTTGAGTTAATGGAAATCCTTTGAAATGAGCCTGACCCAACTCATCTGGTTTTTCTTGCAGGCGCCACATTGCAGAGCAATCAGCTCGGTCAGACCACGCTGACGAGCAAGAGCAGCCCCAAGGCAGTAAATGCGCCCAGCGAGGACCGCTATGCGGCGCTGAAGGACCTCGATGAGCAGCTGCGTGAGCTCAAGGCCAGCGAAGTAGCTGCCGCCACGGAGGCGCCCACGCCTACCAATGGCAATGCCCATATCGCAGATGCCTTTGGCAACGGTAAGTAGCTTTGAAGTGTTCTAGGCAAACTCAGCGTCTAATGTTAATTTACTTGTTTTACAGCCAATGCCGTCATTGCCAATGGCAACAACCATGTTAATCCTTTCAAGAACCAGCTGCTCAACGGCATCAACAGTCACATGGTGAATCCATTCCAGGCCAACAACGGCAACGGCAACAGCGGCGCGCAGAATCTCTATGGACAGTTGACTCTCATACCAAATGGATACGGCAGCAGCCCCCAACAAGTGGGCCAACAGCTGCAACAGGCCACCGCGACCACAGCTACTGCCAGTTTCTACAACTTCAACAACAATGGGTATGCCCTGTCGCAGGGTCTGCCCAACGGCTGTGGCTTTGGCAGCATGCAGCCTGTGCCGCCTGTGCTGGCTGGCGGCATGTCCGGCGCCTACAATAATCCATTTGCTGTAAGTGATGCCTCTTTTCCGGCAATCCAATAGATACTAATCCAAACGTCCTTCTCCAGGCTGCCAGCGGCGCAATGAACACCAACAATCCATTCTTATGAGATTCACACGCGCTCAGTGAGGGGAAGCAAAATCCACAGGATCGGCAACCTACCAATTGGCTGAGGCGTTGAAGCATCTTAACACACCCGAACACACCATAGCACACTATAACTCACCACACCACACCACGACACACCATAGCATAGCATAATACCATTTTCATTCTGAAAAAAGCCGCTGAACAAAAGCAAAAAGTGAACCGAAATTAGTCCATTTTATGAACAATAGCTATAATCTACATATACATATACATATATATACATATACAATACAATATATGCTATACATATAGACATGTGTATATATATACTGGCATATGTACATGCTGAATGGTCGGATTCGTTTCGGAATCCACTAAAAACAGATTCGTACAATATATTCTTTTACGAGCTCTAACTCTAAATCTAACATATTTATACGGCGAACCCAGCAGATCGCTAGCTCTATACACAGTTTATATATATGATATATATGATATACGATATGATATAACTAAAGATTTGTATTTACTGTTGTTGCCTTTAGCGTCGTCTCTATATGGACTTTTTACTAACTAATTCATTCAGTTTATCGTCTTTTAGCTTAAACTACAGATATACATATACAACTATATATATCGATTATTTATATCTAAAAAGAAAGAAAAAAACAAACCTACTAATACACGAAATAGTTGTAAGATCTTTGGGTAGCAACATCATTATAATTTTTCTATATCGATCGTTTGTTTTGAATTGTAATTAAATTCTACTGTTTAGCTCTCTAAATCCCGTTTACTGTCATCGGTTATTGATTGTGTGGCCTTATAAGATTATGAAACTGTTCATTGAATTAACTATCATACGCGATATACACTAAACTATGAACTATAAAAGATTAAAGATTATATATATGCTTTTGTACCTAAATCGAATTGCTTCTTATTTTCATACTTGTTAAACATAGGCGATTCTACCAAACCCACACCACAGTTACAATTAGAGAGAGGGGATAGTTTGCTCAACACAAAGTTAAAGTTTGTTAATTGCGATGATATCTATATGTTATATATCTATATGCATATTTATATTATATATAGATCCATCAGTATATACTGGCTTATACTGTATATATTCGATAAGTATAAGTAATCGCTAATCCATTCATTTACTGTAATACCCAACACAAGTCCAAATAAGAAGCAAGAATTTTTTCCATTTTTAGCCTTAACGTGTAAAACATTATCGAAGCCTTAAACAAAATATTTAAAATTATAAATTTCAATAAAAGCTAAGAAAAATATGAAGTATTTTATTTGGTTGGATTCATTTTTATCGTTTTTAGGGTATAAAAATGTCGTATTGGCGCATATTTCAGAAACCCATAACTTGGTCAAAACTCCACCGATTTTGACTTTTTATACCATTTTGTTCATGATTTTTGATTCCGAGTCGCTCCTTATTCAAATTATATTGATTTTGTGAAAAACATTTTTTGGATTTTGAAGTAAGTGTCCCCCCTGTGATTTGACAAAATTTTGAAATCCAAATTTCTGAAATTCCCAAAATTTTTACTATTTTCTATTTCTTATTATTTCTTCTTATTTAGTAAAATGGAGGGGTGTATCAGCATTTTGGAAAATTCATTTTTTATGGAGTAGACAGCTTTATAAATGCAAAAGTTATTTCCATTTTGTCGATTATTGGACGAAGAATGCGTTGCATCATCAAATGGTCAACACTTTATCGGCCTGTGATATACACGGACCTTCATGCGTTCATACAGTCGGACGGACACTTATTATATACCCTTCAAAACAAAAGGGGCAAAAAAAGGAATCATAAGCCCCTGATAGACTCGCAAACATGAATGGTCTTCCATCTACATTCTTCAGTTATGATTAATTTTCTTTCAATTGAAACCCCACACATTTGGGGATATGAATCGTATTTCCCCGTAAAACAAGAACTTAAGATTGTGTCATACCAATCAGTAAGTCCACAAGACCCCCTTGTAATGTGCAGCTGTTATGACGTCACTCGCTCTTTCGGGTTCCAAGCGCTATGCAAAAAATTCTGTTGTAATACCAGGCGAACAGAAGGGTTAGGCAACAGACCTGAGTTAGATATATGTTAAGTAACAGCGATCAGCCCGCCCTCTGCTAATCTAACAGCCCACTTTTATTAGTTACATTATGCTGGTTAATTACAGCGCAGCGGCCGGTTAAGCTTTCATGTTCGCCTGGTATTTTGCCAGAAATGTTAAATTAACATAGGAAATTACCAAAACGGCGTGCAAATTAGAAACTGTTAGCCGACCGTGCAGAACCAGTGTTGCCGCCTAAACAATAACATTAAGTTGGAGCGCCAAAAGGGGATTTTTTTGAAAATAAAAATACAGTCATTTTATTTATTTGATGTAATTTATTTTTATTCACTTCCGTTTCGGTATAATTTCTAGTTTGTTCTTTTATCATCTTTTAGTACTAGTTGTGTTTAGCAATTGTTTAAATTACTATAAATTATTTAAACTTTATAATATGTATAAATATATTTAAAAATTCGCGTATGAAATAAAGTCGAGAGTCTCTGACCCGACTTCCTAGCTCGGATCAGCTCCGCCCTTTCCCCCTTCACGTGGATTTAGTCCATCCAAAAACTACTTTTCCTTAAGCTAAATCAAAAACAAATTAATTTAATTATAATCCAAAGTAAAAAACTAAAAAACCGGCCTTGAAACGGCAAACAAATTATAATAATTAAAACAAAAATTAAAGCTGGAATCGCTGCTTGCTACTTTCATAAATAATTAAATTATGTATATATAATATATATATGTATGTATTATATATATATATATATATATATATATATAAATGTGAGAGTGTGCTTAGGGCTTAGCATTGCATCGTCGTCAACTGTACAGTATGGCTATAAGGTATATGCATATATATACTCGTATCATATATATAAAGTATTATTTATAAGTAGAGCAGGTTCTCTCCCGCCGAGATGATTATGTTTAGGTTTATAATGC
Source organism: Phorticella flavipennis (assembly GCA_037040045.1). Lineage (NCBI taxonomy): Eukaryota > Metazoa > Arthropoda > Insecta > Diptera > Drosophilidae > Phorticella > Phorticella flavipennis. The sequence goes on along the minus strand of JBANCY010000604.1, from coordinate 5,756 downwards.
GTCTGCTGTTTGTCATGTGATTATTAATTATGATCGTATCGTAGGTTGACAATTAAGTTTTTGTAACAAAAATTATGACTGTGGCCTTTCAAGCCCATCCCATTCTTTCCCAAAAAACACTCCTCCATCATCCATCATCCATCATCAGCATCCGTCTCTATGTCAAGATGTGCCAATTGTCTAGCTCCTTCCTTTAGCGTCCTTTGTTTGGGGTACTCTGCCCAGAGAACTGGTTTTGTTAGTCTTACGGTTTTCGCTAGGGAAATCCGTCTAAGTATTTACATACGCAAATTGTGTTCGGTATGATTTGGTATTTTCGTATCGTATCGTATTCGATAGGTATCGTATAGAGAGTAAGTAGCTCGGGCAAGAGCTGTAGTTAAGCAACAGACATACACATATACATACACGCGCACACACACAACTACAAATTATATAGATATATAGAACATCCGAAATGTGCATGATTTCATTGTGTTTTTGTTTTCTTTAAAAGCGTCTTTCATACTTGGATCTACTATCGTTTAATATCGTATATTGAGTATGTTTTTAAAGTTAATGCATGTTGACATCTAGAATTGAGTTGAAGAATCCTTTGGTTCTTTCTTTTACTTTCTCCTACTTTCCCGTTTCTTTCCCCTTAGATCGATAGATAATTCAGTTAATTAGTTTACAAAAAGAGGCGCATCAAGTTGGAAACAATCAAAGCTAATGCCAATGCCGTTAATTAAGCGTTAATTAAACATTAATTTCATATAAGTAATTTTATAAAAGTACAAAAAGTCTGTTTCTAATTCTGTTACTGTTCCTGTTCCTCTCTCCGCCGCACCCACAAGCGCTCGGGCAGATGTACAACGAATGAACCTGAATATCGCACTAAACGAACCGATATTATATATACATAGCATACAACTGAGAAATATTGGACTACGCATACGTTACGTTTAGTTAGCCATGATATATATCATATATATATATATATATATATCTATAAGTAGTACGGTATTGTATGTATGTATGTGTCGTATATGGTATTATGTATATTACGATTAATATTATATGCCCTAACAGCAGTTGAATCAACGGATCTGCCCCCATCGTCTGTCCACAGTGCGGAGTCCATTTACGTGCCATTGGCTTTGGGCAGCGGCCGCACAAGATACAATTTCTCGCCCTGCTTGTTCGTATAGATGGGCGCTCTTTGGTAGTGATCGACCAGCTGATCCAAGGAATGGAACTTGCGCTGTCCAATGCAATACATGTTCTGCTCCACGTGCACTCGGAAGTGTTTGTTGCGGCCGGGAGCCTTCAGGGAAACCGAATAATCGCCCATCTATAAGCGCAAATAGGATTAATTCTCTGAGGATCTCAGCTAGTTTCCATTACTCACGTTAGTCTCACTGTCTCTGATAAGGAAGTCACCGTCGTGTCCATGCCCGTTGAGCACCGTGTCGCATTGACTGCGAGTGATGGCGCCGTAGTACCAGGACTTGCCCGCCAGATTGGGTCGCTCGATGGGCTGAGTGGACTGGGAGGGTTTGTTGTTGCCCTCGTTGCGGCGCTCCATGGAGTCACCGGCATTGCCGGCGGAGTTGCCGCCATTTGTGCCGGCGTTGCCGTTGCCAGAGTTGCCGCTGGTATTGCGATAGGGCGTGGCCAAGTAGTCGTTTAACTCTTGTAGATAATTGCGTGGAACTAAACCGACTTGGCCCTGGTTGTTGCGTGCTTTATACCAGTCTGGATCCGAGGCGGGCCTATCCACAATTTCCAGTCGATCGCCCTTCTCGAACGACAGTTCCTGATCATTGTTTGACGTGAAACTATAAAGCGCCACCTGGAATCGATTGAACGGAAAATCCTCAAGTTAATGTACTGCTCACTTCCCGGGACTCGGCGTGTACTTACCACAATGTCGAGCACGTTCTCCGCCATGGCATAGGTGTGTATCTCACCATCGTTATCACAATCTTCGGTTGTGTAATTGCTGGGGAACCAACCGACCGAGTTGCCGCTCTGACCGCGCCACCAGCCGTCGTTCGATTTCTCCAGGATGAGTATACGTGTGCCCTTGGTCAGGGAGAGCTCATCCGGCTGCTGGGCCTGATAGTTGTACTTGACAATGGCGGTGCCGATGGCCTCGGCCGGATCGGGTGGCAAACGTCGGGACATTGTTGGACTCTCGATTTGACGTGAGGGTGAACAATTGGGCAGCGTCTTTGAGCCGGAGCCCTTTTTCACCTTCTTCTTGATGCTACAAATATGGGGATACACGAGTGGGTTGAGAACAGAGATTAGTGATCAGACGTTGGCATTGGGATATATACTTATTGATATATGTATAGATGTTTGTTTGGATGTGGCATACAAGAAATGGGGTCTTGGTTTCGAGTTAGTTTGGTTATTCCTACTCTGGTTTTAGTGAAGGGGCACAACACTTGACACTTGGGGGTTGCGGGTTTGGTTTGGAGGTGGGTTTGTCATTCGCTTCTGTGTGCGTGTGTGGGTGTGTGTGGGAGGGGGTCGTGCGGGGTATGTTCTACTGGAAATTAGATACAATGAAAGCAAGAGGAACCAAATCTGTTATACGATAGTTATACGAAAGTTACATAATGTAATACAAAAGCCGAAAGCGTTTGAAAATTAATAACGAGAGTTCAGAAAGCAAAAAGGTGTCAGGGAAACAAAGTTGGCATTTTCATATTTTTTGGATTTTCTCATTTCTGCTGAAATCAGAACAAAAAGAAGACTTGAATTTTTAGTGAGAATTCGCAGGAGCAAGTGTTTGGCACTTGGATGTAATGGTAGACGGTACGGTGTACGGTGTACGGGGCAAACGAATGCTACGGAGCACCGCAACCGCGTGGCACGCACCTGTCGAACAGAGAGGGCTTCTCCTTCTTCACATAGTTACTGGGCACATAGCCGGACTGATTGCGGTTGTTCTGGACACGCCACCAGTGCTTCGAGTCGTCCAGCAGCAGATAGCGCTCGTTCTTGCGCAGATCCAGCTCCTGGGCACCTTGAGCGGCATAATCATATTTGGCTACCACGTAGCAAACATCTTCCTGAGATTTTCCTGCAAACATACAAAGGATTGATTAGTGAAAACTGGAAGTTGGATCGGAGCTGTTGGGGGGATTGAACTTACCGTGCTTCATGTTGCCCGCCATTGATTGTGTTCCAGCGTTGCCAGCGGCACTGCAACTGGAGTTACCGCTGCTGCTGCCGCCGTTGCTGCTGCTGTTGCTGTAGTCTGTGGGCACTGGACAGCCGCCGCCAAAGGTGACACTCTTGTGCTGGGCACTGCAGCTGGAGGCAGTCGACAGATTGCGATGATGCTGCAGTCCCCCCTGCTGCTGCTGCTGCGACGTGTGCCGCTGGTGATGGGCTGGCGAACCGGGCGCAGCCAGATGTCGATAGCTTTGATAGTTCTGGTGTTGCGGCAACTGTGGCGGAGCTGCTGCTGCGGCTGCTGTCTGCTGCGAAGCTGTTGAGCCGGAGGATGATGGATTGGGGATGTTGCGCGCAAATCGCTGGGAGTATTCCAACATTCCACTGTGGCACCTCAACGGCTTGAGGTCCTGTCGGAGGAGGCGCCTGCTGCTGCTGCGGCTGCTGCTGCTCCTATGCCTATGATGCAATTGCTTCTGAATTCAAATGTGGCAATTGGCAACAATGTGGACAACGACAACAACAACGAGCGTTTAGATGGTGGCAATGACAACAACAACAAAGTGCTGGTGGTGGTGCTGTTGTTGTTGGTGTTGTTTCAGTGTGTGTGCGTGTGTTTGTTGTTGTTGTTGTTAGTGTCAATTGTTGTTCGTGGCTTGTTGCAGTTGTTGTTGTTGTGGTTGTTGTTTGTGTTGCTGCTGCATATTGCCGCCTGTTGCCAATGCATAGTATAGCTAATGTTGTTGTTGTTATTGTGGTTGTTGTTTGTTTGTTGTTGTTGTTGTTGTAGTTGTTGCAGGCAGCAAATAAAATGTTTACGAATGCGGCGTGAATGCAAAACAAAGAAATGTGAGAAAAATAGAGTAAAAGTGAGACCAAAAAAGAGAGTAGAGAGAAGAAGAGAAGAGAAGAGCGAGAGAAAAATGAGAACAAAACACAGAAATGATGAAAAAATGAAATGAATTAATTAAAAATAGAAAATGTAAATGAAAAACGGTTGAACAAAAAGTAAACTCGTTGAAAAAGCAGTTGCGTGTGAAGCGTATCAAAAACTAATTATGTAATTAACTAACTAATTAATCGCTTAATTAAGTACTTAATGCAGACAGTTACACAAAACACAGTTAGAGTTAGGAGCAAGGATATGAGAATGATGATGATAATGTTGTTCATGGTTATGATGTTGTTTTTGATGGATCTTTGATGGATGTGTGCTGAACCAGACTCTGAAAAGTGACCAAACGAGCTGAGCATCGAGTGAAAGTTGCACCCAAATGGCGCTGGACGGTGGAAGTGGGACAGCATTTGGGTGCTTGGAAAACTCGTAATTGAATCCAATGAAATCAATTGATGAATTTACATTTCTCATTGAGAACCCACAGAGGCCCCGCCGCCGGCCACTCGCCGAGATTTTAGAGCCAAACAACAACAAAAAAGTGAGTCACAAACAGGAATTGAAATTGGAATCTGATTGGATTGGTTTGGATTGGGTTCGTTGGTTTGGCTTGAATTGGTTCGGATTGGATTGGGTAACGCCGAGCGCACAAAGTGGGACAACGCGCCAAGAATAAGTGTGAGAGACAAGCGCATGATAAACGAGCATATGGGCTTTACGTAATGCCCCCTCCGCCAGCGCCATTGACAGTTGTCATCGGAGAAGCAAACACCGAGGTAGAGATGAAGGGAGAGGCAGAGTGTCAGGGGGTAAAAGCTGAAGGCGTTGTGGCCAGAGGTTGTTGGCCAAAGTCGCTGGCAAAGTCAATGTCAATAGCCAAAGGCCATAACGAAAAGTCGTCCATAATTAAAGATCAATAATTATTCGGGCCAAGAGAGCAACAGCTAAACGGCTTAGACCAAGCATATGCTAAAAGCTCTCCTCTCCTCTCACCTCTCCATATGACATCTCTTCACACTACGCTATAGACAACAGTGCTGACCATTTTAGCTTTGACCAAGCCAGAAAAGAACCGAAACGCACGCTACATTGTTACTAATTGTTTTGATTCTGAACTTTCACCTTAAACAAATCGGTGTTTTGTGTGTTATATTTCTTATAGAATTAATATAGAAAAAAAGCTTCCATTAATCAAATATGTTTCGTATGAAATTCATTATACTGGTATTCCATTGAAAATTGAATACTTATATTCATATTTCTATATATTTTTTAATCTTTACGAGCTACGCGGGAAAACGATAAGATTACAACATGGCATATTCTACACGATCTTTTAACAGCATCTTTTGTGCAAGATTTAAGTTATACATAATATAATATCCTTAGTGGATCCGTACTCAACCATACGAGATTAGTTTGAGTATTTTTATCTTCTCTATCCTTAATCATGTAATGATCTCAGAGGCTTTTTATTACGCCTGTATTCGACATGATGTTTGAAGTCGTCGGTTTTGAAACATGGTTACTTCCTAGGTTCCTTTGTACATGATCATACGGTCTGAACAGATTAACAGAAGATGCTCAAGCTTCTCGATTAACCTGTCCTCCTGCAGCTCTCATATTCTGATACCAATCCTAGTTTCCTCTCATATGTGGTTCAGAGATGTCTTGCGAGCTGGAGATTGTT
>JBANCY010000603.1:0-25755 GCA_037040045.1 Phorticella flavipennis | reverse complement strand
ATAGACAGACAGATAGACAGACAGATAGACAGACAGATAGACAGACAGATAGACAGACAGATAGACAGACAGATGGAGAGGCAGATGAACAGATAGACAGACAGATAGATAGGCAGATAGTCAGACAGATAGATACGAATTCAGAAGTGGAGTTGGCAGACAATAAGATAATTTGGCAGACAAATAGGCTAAAAACCAGATAACCTTATCTAAAGTTAATAGGAAAATAGAACAACAAAAATGACAACAAAGACGACAGACAGACAGTCCTATAGATTAGAAAAAAAGATAGAAAGGCCGAATTGCTAGTCGTATGAATAGATAAAAGAACCCATAATGGCACGGACCTTCAGACAGACAGTTGGCCATTTTGCCTAATACATATATATCTATATATATATATAATGCTTTCAAAGATTATGCCGTATAATAACCCCTGCAAGGCTATAAAACGATTGAGACATAGAACATATATCAATTTGGCGACCCCCCAAGCCCCTGCTGTAAGCATATAAATTTCCTGTCTGCGCCGCTGACAACAACAATTGCTGTAACACGGCCACACCCACCCAGAGCAGCCTCCGCCCGCCCCATGACACAGCCATAATGAATTTTTACAGTTAGTTGGCCATGATTCATATTTTGTGGCAGAGACTTTGAAGGCCGCCAACGGCAATGGTAAAAGTTTCTGGCAATAGTTTCATACCAATTAGCAGGCCGAACCCTGCACCAGTTAGTCATCCAGGGTTGTCAGGCCAACCAAGCACACTCGCATATATATACATATATGTATATAGTATATATCCCCCATGTATGTAGTATATAGTCCCCCCATATAAATACTTAAATGGACAATTCATTTTCAATATTATTGCTGGCACCGCAATCTTCAAATGGGCTTTATTGAAACATCATCAATCTTGACCTCAACTTAGGCTCCTCCATCTCTCTCTACCTTTGTGTCCCTCTACCTCTCTCTCTGTCTCTTTTCTCTATTCCCTCTCTCTACGCTTTGCTTCGTTCTTTTATTCTTTTATTCTCATGTTTCTTTTTTATTGTATTTTCCGCTCCTTTTGTTGCTGTGGCGCAATCAAGACATCACAAATTTGTAGCCAAGTGTAGAGGATTCAGGTGGAGTTGTGTCTGTGTCTGTGTGTGTCTCTGCCTCTTGTTGTCCAGTGTAAGCACAGATAATAAAATATGGAGTCCTGCTTCGTGCCAATATATATATGGGGGACTTGTCTCAAACAGCACCACGCACAACAAATACCCTTTCTGCAAGCCATAAAGTTTCGTAACAGTGGAATGAAACAATGTTATTCAACTTAAATTCCCGAAAAGTCAGAATAATTTGTGATTTTGAAACGCTGGAATAGATCAAGGATCAAGGGGCCTCGTTGGACCAGTGGATATCACACTGTCCCGCCAAACAAGAGGTGCGAGTTCGAGTCCCGCTCGTGTCATTAGGCATGACCCTCCTAGAAAAACTAGGTTGTGGCGTAGGAGTTCTTCAGTGAGAAGCAGAAATAAAAGAAAATATTACTTCAGGCTTTGACCCTATGGGATTGTTATGCCCATATAATAATAATAATAATAGATCAAGGATCAAGGAAATAATGCCTACATTCGAATATCTGCATATAAAAATATTTTTCTATTATCGAAATGTAGAATTTCGATAGACAAGCGACTCATTGAACTGATGAATGGAACATGGTAAAATGCAAAGTTTCTACGTAAAACACCTTGAAATAGTGGATTTCTAAGTTTATAGTCCAACTTTGTCTACCAAAAATTGTATTTCTTTATCATTTTGTGCGTCATCGAAATAATGAAATGAAACTTGGAAAGCTTATGTTTATAGCAAATATGTTGTTGAAATGAAGCATGAAAACTGTTGTTTCGTTCTTCATATAATACTTAAGATTTAGAACTTTTCAAATAAATTTGCCAAAAATACATTGAAACAATGGAATGGAACAATAAAGGTTCGTTTCCATTTGAACAAAGACTCCAAAAAATGTTTGTTTTGTTTTCATGAAATGGGGTTTATGGAAATAAAACACTTATTGTGTTTTTTAGTTCCATATTCCACATTCTTAAAATTTAAGATATGAAAATTGCAAAGTTCTGTTACTCATCTATATATTTTGGGAGTAAATTTGTAAAGTCACGTAAGATTTAGTTTTTGTTAAAACAGTGAAATGGAATAAAGTGGTTTCACTTTCTTATTTTGGGGCTTATTAGGTGTAGATTGGTTGCTCCTGGAACATTGGCATGAAACAAAGTTGTAGAATTGGGGTGCATCAGCGGAAAGATGCCATGTTCCATTTCCGCGTGGAACATAGAAATGGAACAAGCTTTTTTGCCATGTCTTTATTAGCTAAGAAATCATACGATACGAAGCAAAAATTTAAACTCCATCGATACCCATTGGACTCAAAATTCCCAAATGTCCAGCGGAAGTGTACCGTAAGGGACAAATGGCCGCCATTCGATAGCTTTGTCTATGCTGTCCGATGATAATTTTTAAATCTATGTTCCTTGTTGTTGTTTTTCTTTCATTTTTTGTGTCTGAACCGATGACCAATGAACCCAATAATGGGAACTAGAAGAGCAGGAGGGAAAATGGCACCCACAGCTGGAACCATTTTGTACTCTGTGTGTTTGCTTTAATCGTCTTTGGAAAACAAAACAAAATGAAAACAAAATGGAATATGTAAAACCCATTTTTTCTTTGTTTTTGTTTGGTTGTTGTCATTCGTCTGTTTTACATAATTCCGGCAAGGCCTTGAAAATTCCAGAGGTTTAGTCTAGTGTGTGTGGGTGTATGGGTGGGTGTGTGTCTTGGTTCCTCTCTAATTTTTTCGACTGGGTTCACAGAGCAAAGGTTATAAGGCTTGGGACTCGAGGCATATGAGGGCCGAGCCCGAAAAGCGTTGAGCAACAAGATTCTCTCTCGGCGATTAGCCGGGAGACAAAAGGCTAAACATTTTGGCACTACTTGAGCCGGAGCTTATTGTGAACCTTTTCCGACTTGATTTGTGACTCGCACCGACTTTAGATTTATTTGGGTCTTAAATTTCTAAGTCCAAGGACCCTTTCAATTGTGAATCTTGGCAATTATTTCCGAATCGGACCATTTCAACAACATTTAATGAGCTGTATTTCAAGCCATTTGCTCTACCGATTTCAGCCTCATATATTTTCAAATCACAAACAGCATTTGTTTTGTGAACCGGTTCAAGGTTGGTATAGAGCCATGCAGGGGTATACATTTAAGCCAAAAAATATACTCAAATTTAAAAGGGGTATAAGAATAAGTTCGGTGCGGATTTTGTATGAACATTGAAGCATTATTATGAAAATCGCTTGTCACTACTTTTCTGGCAAATTCCGGATTCTGCGTACGAAAGAAGTGCTAGTCGATCATGCTATGAGCTATCAATCGGAAAAGATAGTAAGCAGAGGGAGTAGTGTCTGGGCTATAGAGCGGTGGGCTCGGACTTCCCGACTTCGCCAGGATTGTCTTACTAATTCATGTCTGTCCGAAAATTGCGGACGTTTTTCTGGCAATGCTCTTTTCAAACGCACCAATATATCGTCGGTATATCTTCCCCGTGATAGTCTCGTTCGGTTTCAGTAGCTCATTATACCCAACACCCAGCGAATTATAGATATAGATTTACTTAAATATACCCCTAATTAATGAGATTTTAAAGTTGAACTAGCTAAATTGTGGTACAAAGTCATAACTTTTTTTAACGTTTTTAAACAATGCCGCTAAATTTTGATATGCACAGAGCTACTGAATAAACCTAACTTAAAATCTAAATATGGCGAGGTGCAAGTTCAAATGAACTGGTTCAAAAGTGGTTCAGGTTAAACTTTAGCTATTCTATTGCTTCCCGACTAACGTATGGTCGAGCGTTGTCTTGCTTCAGCATTACTTTCTCATGTCTATCCGAAAATTGCGGGTGTTTTTCTTGCAAGGCTCTGTTCAAACGCATCAATTGTCGTCGGTATATTATGGAACTGGTTCAAAAGTGGTTCAGGTTAAGCGTTAGCTATTCTTTTGCTCGAAACTAGGCATATAGGCAGTTTTATCATGATGCATGCTGAATTCTTATAATTTTTTTAGACAATTTTTTATATGTCTTATCAGGTTGTAAATCAATTTTCTTGCTGCTGGAACATAAAAAGTTGTCGTAAAACCGAAACTTTAATAATCGTAGCATGTTCAAATATTTTTGTGGGCATTACTTATCAATTTGTCAAATCGGTTTTTGTGGCTGCTAACTATATATATATATATATGTATTTATGTGTATATGTGTGTGTAAGGCATAGAGACAGACAGCGTGTGTGAACGAGATGGAGCTGGATGTAGTGCGGCAGCCCAAAAAAGTATGCAACAGTATTTTGCACTTTGCCACATTGTTTGCTCTAATCAAACTTTTTTCTCGGCTTTGGTCCGGCGGTTGGGGGGCATGGTTAAGGGGCGCGGGGGCGGGTGCCCTCTGTGTTAGCCATTTGGTAGCCTATGAAAATATTTTGGCCAAAATACCAAGCCTTATCCCAATGCCAACAACAACAGCAAAAAATAAACATCTAAAACTTTTGTCTGTTTACTTTTTGGTGTCTATATTTTTGCCATTTCTACTTAGTTTCGTATTTTGTTGTTGTTGTTTTTGTTGTTGTTGTTATTATATTTATTTCCTGTTCCTAACGCTCTTTGACTTTTGTGCTCATCTTCTTCTTCTTCTTCTTCATTTACTTTTTTTCAGGTGAGTAAACGCAAAATATTTTGGATTGTTGTTGCCCGGAAGGACACGTTGATGTGTGTAAGTGGAAAGTGGAAGCCCTTTTGATGTGGGGCCCCTCGCCTTGAGAGATTTCACAGTCCAAGTGAGTTCCAGAAAATGCCAAAATCTATTAATGGGCTTTAACGTTTGTGTGGAGGGAGGAGAATTACGTCACAAGAGCTGAACTTGCCCCCGTGCCCCAAAACAGAAGTTAGAAAACAGCATAAGTTGCTGCCACTCGCCATTACTTGACAGTGCTTAAATTGTGAGGGTAGTGTGGTGGGGGGGGAATATGGGTAGCCTTTTGGGGGCGGTAGGTGTGGTCATGCTTCAGCTTGAAGAACACTAGTTTATTACTAATGTATGTGAGTTCGCACAGGATATTAACCGCAAATCGCTTGCGCTTGGGGTTAAGCGCAGCGTCGTAGTACAAAGGGGGGCAGGGGGGAGGAGGAGTGTGGTCTGGGGGTAGGGGGCGTGGCTCTGCCTAACTGCTGAGCATGTGGCCAGCTGCCAACATTTGCTAATTGCTTCATTAAATGTTTGCTTAATTTCGTTCGAATTAGCTAGAACCAAACTGCCCAACGTCTAAGTGAGCTCCTCACTCTTTCCAAAACTCCCAGAGGCCATCTCTTTCTTTATGGCTATACCCTACTCTCTCTGCCCCACTCCCAATCCCACTCCCACTCCCACTCCCTCTATCTCCATCTCACATACACTGCCTGCCGCCTGTCATTAGCGCATCACGCATATCGCTCAACATTTTGCGTGTGTGTGTGTGTGTGTGTGTGTGTGTGGGTTTAATTGCTGGCAGTGGGTCAACAATTGGTTGCACGAACAGCATGCGGCTTGCGGCATGCGGCATGCAGCAAAAACACTCATGTTTTGGCCGTTTAAACATTTGCAACTGTTGCCAAAAAAGCAAAGAAAACCAAGCAAATGCTCTGCCCAGCAGCAGCTTGCCCAAGCTCAAACATAGATGGCGCCCACCAGGCGGAAATTCCGTGTTGAATTTCATTCCCAACTCACCACAAGGTGAGTAGCACTTGCGGAGAGCGCGAGAGACTCATAAACGGAGTCAAAGTGTTGTTGTGCTAAAAGAGAGTATTTAAGAGCGCGCCAAGGAGCATATTTAAGAGCGCATCGGGGCGGCATTTTGTTGACAAGAAACTGGTTTTGTTTTGTTTTGTCTTCGGGAAAAGTGTTAAGTGAGAATGCTTGAAAAAACTTGGGGAATGGGGAAAACTCTATTATAGCAATATCATTTGAAAAAAAGCCTCTAGATTTAGTCAAAGATAAGGCTTGCGGCAATTGGCAATAATTCTAAGTTTCCTAAGTTTTTGTTAGTTTAAAGCAAATTTTAGACAAGTATTAGTTTCAGGAACCCGAAGAAGAAAAATTGTATATTATATAGTAGAATTATCTGATTAATAATTGTGTGCAAAATTTCACATCAATAATTTGAAACACATGTAAAATATGGGTCAAAACTGATTTTAATTTGTATAGCAACTATTCAATATAGTATATAGTAATCCTATTGAAATACAGTAAGTTAGGTGTGCCTGAAATTTAATCATTTTGATTTAATTTTGGAAGTTCAATGAGCCATTTTACTTTCAATAGCATTCTTCTCCGGCAAAGGTAGTTCAGAGGTGGTGTGAGGACAACGTACCATGTTTCATTCCGGTAAATAAATGGACTCCTTCTTCTTCGGATCTTAACCCATTCGATTTCAGTATATGCATGCTAGAGAAACTATAGAACTTAAAAATCATGAAGTTGGAAAATTTCAAGAACTTTTTGGAAAAAATTTGATATGAAATATCCAATTAGGGCGTTGGTGCCGCTTGCAAATGGTTTGAAAAGCGATTGAAGATGTGAAAGATTTGAATTATATATGTATTTAGGAAAGAAAACAGTCTCAAAAATACATAAAAATTTATATTTTTATGAGGAATTAGGCTCGACAGTAATTAGAATTCACGCTGCATAATATTTAGAAACTTAAATTAAATACGGTCCCATCCAAGTTTCATCTTGAAGTTGTAAAAAATTTTGCGCTCTTTCAGTCTCAGCTCTCATTAGGGTTACAATTTCATAATTTTTATCCAATTTTGACAAATTCTAGCGCTATTCTAAAATATTTTTTCATATTTATATTATTATTATTCCATGGCTATAACAACCCAACCGGGTCAAAGCCTGAAGCACTATTTGTTTTTCTACTTCCCTTATTGAATTAATTTATTCATTATATAGTTCATTATATCTTTAAGCAATATATCATTTGAAATTATCACGTTCATTGATTTAGATAGGGCGAAAATTTGATGAAATTTTTGTTACCTTTTTCTATTTGCTACAGAAACTAGAAAACTATATTAATAACCCAAACTTTCAAGGAATCGTCTAGGAAAATTTGCCCTACACATATCCTGAAAATTTCATAAGGAAAACAGTTATACGGGTAATGATTTTTGGTTGGAATGTAATGAATGATAGTTATGGTAGGTAGTTAAAGTATAGCGGGAGTTATAAGACAAGTGTCTATATATTTGAGAAGACTCTATGAAGCACAAACTTTCATTAGTACAAAGATATTTCAAAAATATTTTTCATTTCATTTCAAAGCTTCAATAAGCATGATAAAGTTTCAGGAATTCTTAACAAAAATCTCCAGGGTAACTGCTCGTCGCTCAGTCAATTCTCAGGTATCTCTAGGTGTTACGCTGTGAAATAGAAGTTTGCTTTGCTTCAAAAATATTTCAAAAAGCTGCTGCAGCAATAAATAGCAGTAAATTGCAGCAACAACTGCACAAGTTTTAGCTATATTTTGTTGTTGTTGCAGTTGTTGTTGTTGTTGTTGCTTTCAACTTGATGCACTTTACGTGCATTTCCCAAAGCGCGTGTTTTCGCCATGTTTTTCTTCTTCGCTTTTCCTTTTCCTTTGGCTGCTGCAACACGTTGCGTATACGTGATCTTGTTGCAGGCAACAACAAGCGGCAACTGCGCTTGCAATTGCCACAGCGACGGTTGTTGTTGCCGTTGTTGTTGTTGTTGTTGTTGCTCTTGTGGATTTTCCTAGCGGAAAGCGAAGAGAAAAGCTGGTTTTCCCGCAGCTGCTGGCTTGCTCTTGCGCTTTGCTCTTTAGGTCCCGGCTTTGACTTTCAACTTGGACTGCGTGCGCGCGCACACATACAGAGGCACTGTGTGGCAATAACACGCACACACACAGACACACACACACACACACACACGCAGGCATGGCGGATGCTGAATGTTTGCTCCATTGAACGAAAAAAGCAACAAAAACTGTCCATGAATTGTTGTCGTTGTCGTCGTTGTCGTCGTCGTCGTCGTGTTGCTCGTGTTGCTCGTGCCGCACTGCTGCTCCTTCGTGTGGCACGTTCGTGTGTGTCGCGCTTGTGGCAAGCAGCAGGCAGCACTTTTATTATCTTCATGGGATGAATCTGGCTGTCTGGAGCCGCAGTCTGTTTTCAATACGGGCGTCAAGCGGTCGTCGTGCACGGTCCAAAAATCGCAATGCGCCTAAATTTTGACAACGAACAACAACGATAACAACAACAACAACAAACAACAACAGTGACATAAACATAAACTCAAACAACAACAAGCTGCGCTTCAACAACATAAACAATTATAATAACAACAACAACAACAAAAGCCGACGACAACGCGCGCTATAAAAACATAAACAAATAACAACCCAAAACCAAAAAAAAAAAATAAACTCAACTAGAAAAAATTGAAACAAATTATTTTTTTTGAAATTTTTTTAGACAATTTTTTTGTTAATGTTGAAAAAGTGGTAAAAATTTGTTGTAAATTTTGTAAAATTTTACAGCAAAATTATGAAATAAACAAATGAAATTGAATTAAAAGTTTGGCGGTAAATTTTGAAAAATAAAATATTCTGTGTGTGTGCGAGTATGTGTGTGTGTGAGGTGTGTATGTGTGAGTTTTTTAAGATTTGTTAAACAATTTAAACAGTCAAAGAACAAGCCAAGAAATGTTTTTTTATGCAAAGTTTTTGTTCCTAATTTCTTACAAATTCTGCAAAATTTTAAGCCATAAAATTTCGGATTGGTAGCATTGCTGGGATTCTCCTATTTCCTCCGTGGAATTTTGAGGTCTTTAAGCAAATATTTCTTATATTGGTTTCAGATCTAAGTTTTCATTGTCATTCAATATGGCCTTGTGGTGGAACGAATCTATTGATAGATTGCTGTCAAATAAGTTTCGGGATTTGCCTGAGGCAAATGTTCACAAAGTTTTTTTGGGATTACTTTTCGAGCTCCAAAACACAAAAATTAGCACTTCGCAGCTCAAATGCTGTCAAATAAGTTAGGGAATTTATTTTTTACAGCCTATAACAAGTATCTAAAAAATGTCTCCCCGACTTTTTACTCTCGAAAACTTCAAAAAATAACAGAAAGTAACCTGAAATTTTTTAAGTCAAAACACGACGTCAAAAAAGTTTCGGTATTGATTAATTAAAATAATCACCTGAAGCAGTCATTAGCTTTACGCTGTAGAATTGCTCATATAAGCTTTAGAAGGCATATAATCTATTGATGATTTCAGCTGTTCTTTAAAAAATTTAATATTGATTAGCCCCGGAAACATCAAAGTTCACCTGTAGAAGGACTAGTTTCCCATAGTATAATATGAACGGTTTAGCTAGAACCCCAATGAATAGAGATAATCAACAAACATAGATTAGTTTTCAATAGAATAATAAGGTAAACCACACTCAAAGCCCAGATAATGGATATTTCTAAAACTTTTCAGACAACATTTTTGAGACAGTAAAATAATAATTTTCAAATGCTGGAAATGCAGGAAATGACTTTATAAAACAATCGTCTGGATCTCGATGGGTATTCGCTTTGATAATCGATTCCATATGATTACCGAATACCTATCGAGTTTCAGACCATTTCAAATAGAAAGTCATTTCGCATACTAGTTATTAGAAGGCCAGTAATATGATCCAAGACCATTATTCATCGAAACCCATTCGATTATTAGAAGGCCAGTTATATGATCCAAAATCATATCTCATCGAAACCCATTCGATTCCTTAATGTTTGCCTGAAATTTTGCTGAACATTACAACTAGACATATAAGCACTTAATGGCTTCGACAAATCTAAGAGTATTACTATCAATATAAAGATATTAATATACAAAGTAGTGTCAGCACATGCATTGCACTCTGAAGAACTATTCCTGGAAATTTCTTAACAAAAAAACAAAAAATCCTTAAATATGACATCAATCACAGCCCAGAAACTATATTTTTTCTGAATTATCTCTAAATTTTCCCATAGAATTTTGTTCATTTTCAACCACAGCCCAGAAACCATATTTTTTGGAATTGACTCTAAATTTGCCTATAGAATTTTGTTCATTGTCCTCTCTCTATTGTATATTTCGATAGTTATTGTACTTTACCGAATACCCATTGAAATGTTTTAACTAGTTTTTGATCAAATCTTAGCAAGGCTCAATTTCAAAAATTGCCGCAATCTTCTCGACTTTTTGGCATGGAAAATAGTTTCTTGGCTTGTTCAAAACTTTTTTTTGGCCAAAATAAAGGCTAGTAAATAAGTGTGTGTGTGTGTGTGTGTGTGTGTGTGTGTAGGAGTGTGTGTGTGTGTTTGTCTGTTGTGTGTATCTTGTCAGGAGTTGATAAACATTTTCAGGCTTAAGTAAAATATTTAAGAGTTGTTCAAGCTGAGGCAACAACAGCAACAACAACACCAACAACAACTTGAACTCGTTGTTTATTTATTTGCCTTTGTTGTTGTTTATGCTAGAAAAAAATAAACACAAACTTCTTTTCTATTTTTTTTAAATATTTCTTTTTTTTTTTGTATTTTCCAAACTCAAACTGAACTCGCTTTTGCTTTTGCTTCGGCTTTGGCTTATTTTCATATGCAAATTGTTAATGGCAGCAAAATGCTAAACAGACGCCCGCCCCTAGTTCTGCGAGGGGCGGCAGGCGTTGTGGGCATGGCAGTGGGAGTGGCAAGGGGCCACCTCTGTTGGTCACTCAGGCTCAGCTGTGACCCAACGCAACGCAACTATCAGATTAGTTGCCATGGCTGGTTGCTCTATCTATCGGTCCATCTGTCCGCCAGTCTGTCCGTCCGTCCGCCCTTCTGTCTGTGTGTCTATCGTTTATCGGTTTGTCTATCCATCTCTATGCTTCTGTGTATGTGTTTTTCCCCCGTTGAGACACAAAAACACACGCCGGAAACGCACAGATTACGTATACGCAGCGTTTGCCAACGTTTTATTTGCCAACGGCAACTGCAAAACTAATTGCAGTTTTTTTGTTTTTTTGGTCAAATAATAACAAAAACTATAAAAAAACTTACTTAAAACCACACCGAAATTTCTCTATAAATGTTCTTAAATTATATTTTTGTTAACATTTTACCTTGCCGCTAAAATCTTGTCTTGTTTCATTAAAAATTTATAAAACCAAAAACCAAATGTCACAAAGTCTGTCAATTAGTTTTGCGTTTCGTTCAGAGCTAAATTTGTATTTCCCTGAAATTAGCGGGAATCTGGTTAATAAAACCTAAAATGTTCGAATAGACTTTCAGGCCTTCAACTCTAATGTCGAAGATTCCCTGATCAAATAGTTTTTTGGACTATTTTGAGCTCTCTGAACATCAGCTGATATTTTCAATAAGAATAAAGTAGTTATTAGGGCCTCGGGCCCTCAGTGAACCAGTGGATAGCGCACTTTCCTGGCAAACAAGATGTGTGGGTTCAAGTCGTACACATGTCGACAGCATGATTCTGCTAGAAAAACTTGGTTGTGGCGCAGGATTTGAAATCCACCCATTCAAAAAATTTATACTTCAGCGATGAAGAAGAAATAAAGGGAAAAACAGTGCTTTAGGCTTTGAACCGATAGGGTTATTACGGCCATATAACAATAGTAATATTGTTAGTTTCTTGGCCTTCAGCTCTAATAGAAATAAATTTATTTCACTAAATTTCAACTTGTATTAACAACTTTTGAGCTGTTTACAAGAGTTGGCTCTATCTATAAAGTATCCGGAATCGCTTATTGCAACACAAAATATATGCTAGTTTTTCTAAGACAACTTCAGCTCTAATTAGACTAAATTTCTTTAACATAATACCTGACACTTCATAGAAAACTGCAATTATTTTGTATCTGATTAAAAATTTCATCATACTATATTACATCACTAACTAAATGAAGGGAACTGAGTAAAAGTGCAGAAAGTTTTGAGAATTATCTATCAAACTACAGACAAGGAAGCGAGCTTATAATAATAAGAGGGAACTGAAGACCCTTAATTAGACACAAAATACAATATAGTTAAATTTAACAGTAAAATAATGTTTCTGTCTGATTTTCACTCAAAATTCTTCAAAAAGGTAGTATGAGGAAATGGGAAATAATGATTCACAAATTCTTAAAACTACTTTGCCAAATTTTCGAAACGAAAATCGATCCATAGAACCCAAAATATCAACACTTTAATAGTTGCAAGTTTGAGTCTAAGAATCTTGTTCTCTCAATTCCTGAAAGTTTCGGAAATTTGAAAATAATGTATTTTTTGCTTTACTTGTCAATTCCCAAGCCTAAATTTATTAAAAGATCACATTTTAATAGTTTTTTCGCTAAACATTTCCAACTTAAGCCAGAATATACATATATTACTGTCTAAAAAATCAGGAATATGTCTATCTAGCGCAAATTCTACACAACTTATACAACTTTTGATATACAAAACGTTTGTATTTCCTATATACACTTGACGGATCAACGCCTCAATCTAGGTTGATTCCCAGTACTTTCTTGACAACCTATGGATTTGCCTTCTGATCCCTTTGAGGTCTTAAGTTTAATTTCTATTTTTTCAGTGAAGGAAGCTGAAAGAAGTTAAAATAATGCTTAAAACTATGATCCGAAAGGGTTGTTATGGCCATATAATAATAATAATTCAGTTTTATATCAGATATAAACTATAATTTTATAAGCAGATACAAATTTCAAAGTTTAGCTGACCATCGATGGTTTCGATAAATGGGCTATACCATAGCAAGAAAGTTCTTTTCAGCTACTTCTATGAAAATATCAAATTTTTATAATTCCTATAGTACCATCGATAGTATCGCTTACTTCGAGGTCCAGCTTCCTTTTCGTCCCACTGTGCCTGAGTCAATGTCCCGCTTTGCCATTAATATTTCAGCCGATTTTCGTTCGACTTGAAAAAGTTTCTGAGGTTTCTTGACTTTAAGCTTTTATCATATTTCAAATCGTCCTGCATTATTCATACATATCTTTGGCATATAATTCTCCACTTGTGCTTTTTGCCTTGTCACAGTGAATACATAAATAAAATATTTAAAAAGCATTTCGGTTAATTAATTATTGATAGACTCGTGTGCTCTCCCCGCCGCTCTCCCTACTCCTTCTTCCTGTTATTGTTTGTCCTTCAGCTGCTGCTGCTGTTGTTGTTAATGTTGTTGTTGCTATGTCAGCTTTTGGTCTTATATGATTTATGTTAAAATAAGTAAATCGAGAGCTGATTTTAAAGTTTCAGCAAAACTTATACATATATATACATATATACGTATAAATACACACACACACACACACACACACACACACACACACACACACACAGCTACATATAGCGTTTGCTCAGTCTTAGCGCACGGTGTTGCATGCATCATGTTGCACATTGTGGCAAATTTAGCTCTAAGTTCCCCAAACATATTCAATTGCAAATTACAAAATCAAAGAACACAAAGAACAAGAACCAGTTGAAAACCCATAGAAAAACTCAAAACACCTTAAGACAATTTATCCTTATTTTAATTTTAGTTTCGATTTGAAATTTAGTTTCAATATATAAAAACTTATATTATAATTTTCTAACAATAATCTAACAATCGATCTAATCTTCATATTATCGTAAAAAATCAGGCTTATTCTGGCTCAATGGCAGCTGAAAGTCTTCATATGATTGTTAGATTTACTAAAAAATTATTTCCAACTCTATATAGTTTTATATATAACATATTTTCCTGACTAAACTTTTGTTTGAGATCTATTAAAATTTTCAACTTGTTTTCAACAGTTCAAAAGTTGAAGCACTTTGAATTTGATATGAATTTCCTAAAAATTGTCTTAGCTCCATAAATATTTGTTTTCGATCTATTAGTTAAGTGTTGGAAAGTATTATTATTATTATTATTATATGGCTATAACAACCCTTTCGGGCCAAAGCCTGAAGCTCTATTTTCCTCTATTTCCGCTTCCCTCACTGAAGAACATTTTTATGTGGGTGGATTTCAAATCCTACGCCACAACCTAGTTTTTCTAGGAGGGTCATTCCTAAAGGGACTCGAACCTCGCACCTCTTGTTTGGCGGGACAGTGCGCTATCCAGTGGACCACCGAGGCCCTTTAGACATCTATATGTTTAGATATTTAAAATATAGACAAACATCTTAACTTTTATGTTGATTTTCAGCACTTTCTAAGAAGTTAAGCGTTGCATACTTTTATCGTTATGAACACCGTTTTTCTGACAAATTTTCTTATAAAAGAGTCCAGCATAAGTTCTCTTAAAATTCATAAATTTCATAGTCACATCTTGGTGGAAAGATGAAAGAATAAGAGGTCCTTCAGCATATCAAGTTGTTCATGGAAGCCATCGAATCGTTTTAATTTTTTCAAGAATTGACCAAGACTTCAGTCCAATCGTATTAACATATGGCATCTCCTGTAGCAAATCCCATATTTTTGTACAATTAGAGTACTTGTCTTTCCCTAACCCCCATCTTCAGTTCATCTAACAGCCAATTTACCAATTTTATTCCTTCCTTTCTCTTTAAAATCCTATTTTCACCACTTTCCTTTCAATTGACATAGGTTGGTATATCCAAAAGTTCTGCCCCTCTCGGTTTTAAAAAAACTTTTTGCTCTATTTTATAACAAAAGTGCCCAATTAACGCTTTTTAAAATGTCTAAATCAAAGCTAAATAAATGTTTGGAAAGTGTTCCCCAAAGATTTTCATAAACATCGCGTTCAATGGTGAAAACTTGGGACTGTTTTTTTTAGTTTTCCCCGCAACAAACAAACTGTTCGAATTTTGAAGCAAAAGTTAAGTTTCCTTGTAACGCAACCTGTTGTCGTCTGACAGTTTAAGAGCCAATGTTGGGCCTAGGGGAAATACCCAAAGTTTTGTAAATCTCAGAAAACACCACCGAAATGGAAAGCGGCATTCGACAACTTTTTCTGTTTGTTATTTATTGATTTTTCAGACTCGGTGGTGGTTTTCCAAAAAAAAAAAACAGAAAGGAGGAAAAACTTTTTGTGTAACGCTGCTTCAATACGGAAAATTTAACTTTGGAATTTTGTTAACAAAGTCGATACATGATTGTGCCGCTGTTGATAATGAGTAAAAGCTGGCGTTGGTTTTCATTTGCTGTGGGACATGTTTTCCCGAAGGCTTTATAGGTTTGTCAATGGGCACGGCTATTTTGGGAGTTTTCCCGCGCGTCGAACTTTTTATGGAGAAATTAGAAAAATATGCTGAAAATTTGCACATTTTATCGCTTTTGATATTTTTATTGTATCTCCAAAATATCGTTCAAATTTGTATCTTTGGTATTATGGAATCAGGGTGTCCAGCTTATGAATGAGGTTGTTCAACTAAGACCATATTTTCAGTCCTGAAATTCTCAAAAGGAATCGGAAACTCATAATTTTAATTGTATAATATTATGATGTATGATAAATAATATTATGAGCTGAATCAATATGATATAATAGTTATTTTTGAAATGTCGAAAATTCCCTATTCAAATAGTTTTTTGGACAATTTTGAGCTCCGCCAATATCACCTGATATTTTCAATAAGCATAAAGTAGTAATTAGGGCCTTGGGGCCTCGGTGGTCCAGTGGATAGCGTGCTGTCCCGCCAAGCAAGAAGTGTGGGTTCGGATTTGAAATCCTCCCTCGTAAAAAACCGTTCTTCAGTGAAGGAAGCAGAAATTAAGAAAAAGGTTGTTATGGCCATATATAAAAATTGAAAAAAGTCACAGTCAGAAGTATCTGGTAGCGGCCCTGTTCCGGAATCAAGAAACCTCATCCATTATTTCGGATCCAATAATGACGACAGAACAGTTCCTTCTACATGTTACTGCTTAGACCCTGAAGGTCTATATGAGCACCTGAGAGTTACAGCCATCTAACATATCCTAAGTTTTCAAAAAGTATTTGTTTTGAGTTTTGCAAACGCGGAGTAATATGTGTCTCTTGTTACTTTGGCATAGTCAAAAAACAGGGTATAACAATCCATCTACATTTTACTGCTGAGAACCTGAAGGTCTATGTAAACCCCTTTTGAGTTTTGCAAACGCGGAGTAATATGTGTCTCTTGTTACTTTAGCATATTTAGTCAAAAAACAGGGTATAACTATAGGGCTTATGCACTTTTTTACATCCTAGAAATATCTGTTGATAATAGATTTATATATATTATACTAAATGTCAGTCTGTTGTCTCAGCTGTTTGCTGTGCAATGACAATATCAGTTCTCAGTTTTTCCCTACTCTTTCACAATATTTTCTCAAAATCGAATGAAAAGAAAATAAAAAAAAAACTTGTCCCTGGTTTTGCACAGTGTAGGATGGTCCCAGGGCTGAGATTGCAAGTGCATTTTAAGCCACAGTTAGCTAAAAATAAATTGAGTTTAATTCATTTTTATATGGTCTTTAGGTGGCATTTGTTTGTTCTACCCACTCGACAACGACTCGGCTCGAGAACGGGGGTTCCCGGCCGAATACAGGGGTGGACTATGGTGGCTGCGAGGGTTGCCTCTTTTGGTGTATGCGGCATGTGTGTGTGTGTGCGTGATGTATGGCCAAGTGTAAATAAAGAATCTGCCGTTTGGCTCCTTCTGTAGAAGCACTCAAAAGTGGCTGCACACACACATACACAACACACACACACACACACACACACCTGCAGCTGCCTTACAAACTTCGCACGTTTTAGTTCTTTTTATATACATATACATTATATATATATATTATATATATATATATATATGGTTTTTTCAGTTTTGGGGTTCTTTACTTTTATTTGATTTACTTACGTATGTGTCACAACTCTCCATCTCCATCTCCAACTACCTCTGTCTCTCTCTCTCTCTCTCTCTCAAGCCACTATCTCCATCTCTTTCGCTGTATGCACAGGGTGTTCGTTTGGGTTTCTACTGGAGTGAGACTTTTGCTAAGATTTTAAACAAGCACTCGACGCTCTCAGACTCAGACCCATTCTCCTGTCTCCTGTCTCCACTGTCTTTGGTCCTGTTCCTGGTCCTCGTTCTATTTGCACGTTTCGCTTTATTCACTTGAGAGAGAAATCTCTTTTATTTTTCTTCTTCTTCTTCTTCTTCGTTCTGCTGCTATTTTTATTTGCTGAACAGCGCGCTGACAAAGTGTATTTGCTTAAAAATCAATTACGTCATCATT
This sequence comes from Phorticella flavipennis, assembly GCA_037040045.1. Lineage (NCBI taxonomy): Eukaryota > Metazoa > Arthropoda > Insecta > Diptera > Drosophilidae > Phorticella > Phorticella flavipennis. Next base: position 8,380 of record JBANCY010000603.1, on the reverse strand, counting down.
GTTAAATGCCAATTGGATATGAAGCGCCCAACTGTTTGGCATTGACTGAATCCGCTCCTGTCTTCGCTTGTGTCAATACTTTTCAGCCAACATTAGCGTCAATCGCCGGCAATCTGTATCCCTCTCTCTCTCTCTTTCTATCTATCTCTCCCTCCAGCATCTATCTAAATCTCAATCTATCTATTTATCGTCCCCCTTCCTACTTAGGGCCCAACAGTCCCCCGCCCATAGGTCTAACCCTTTGCACAACCTGTGCCCCTTCCTTCACCTGCTGTCTCTTGTGTCAGTTTTGCCCCACAACGTTTGGTGCCTTGTGCCATATTTTATTTATATTTTGTCAAATTTGTGCAACTTATTGCTTAACCCATTGTTGCCCCGCCCCTCAACACACACACACGCCCCCCACACACGCACCTGAGCGAACAAAGTTTGACAGCACCTTTGGTGCCTCTTTGAAAAGTTGTTTGTTTTCGTTCTGTTTTTTTTTTTTTTTTTGAGCCTGACAGCTGTGGCAGCTTGGAGTATAGTATATCGATAGCAAGTTATCGATAAATATTTAAAAAATCAAAGTTCTAATCCTAACTAATTACTCCTAATTTGAGGTTTACATATTATTATTATCAATTATCAGGAGAAATTACTAACGATAACAAGTTATCGATACATTTTTATAGTGCAAAAACTTTAATATAAGTCAATGTGCTTATCGTTATCAATTTGTAAGACAAATACGAATATTACAAGTCGATTAATGCTTATCGATAACAATATTTATAGTTATACTTAGATAGTAAGTAAATTTCTTATACTAAATTTTGTGAAAAAGTGCCATATGCTTAATGACAACAAAAATTGGTTTTTTTAATGTTCAAATCTTATCGAAAACTGCCTGAAACCTGGTCTAATTGCAAACATTTCAGCAAATTTCGACCATTTGGTTGGCGCAAAACTTATCAACAAACTAAAAGTCAAAGCAGCTTAACTAATGGCCTGTCTTATCGGGTTATCGATGCACTCACTGCCCGCTGTCGATAGTTTAATCGGCTTTCAGGTGCTTTGCGAATTCAATGACATTTGTTGTTGTTGATGTTGTTGTCACCAGCTGCAGCCGATAAGAGTTTAAATTTCAAGTCCAAATATCCAAATATTATGAACCAAATCAAACTGTGCCAACTGTGGCATGTGGCATGTGGCACATGTGGCATTATTTGCTTTGCTTTCGTTGAGCCCTCGAGGTGTGTGTTTGGCTTTTTATACCCTGATCCCATTTAAAAAATGGGAAGAAGGGTATAATAGTTTTGTTGGAGTGTATGTAACAGGCATAAGGAGGCGTGGCAGGCCCCATAAAGTATTTATATTCTTAATCAGCATCAATAGTCGAGTCGATTTAGCCATGTCCGTCCGTCCGTCTGTATGAACGCGCCGATCTCGGAAACTACAAAAGCTACAGATTTTAGATAAGTGCTTATAATTTCTACAATCCTTACCGCAATGCTTCGATTTCCTTAATATGTATTTCTGATGTCATTAACCATTCCTGAAAATTTTAGGAACGATCAGATCATAAACACCGAAGTTATAAGACTCAGAAGTGGCCGAAAACGGGCTAAAATGGTAAAAGGTGAAAAATGTATTATGTCACCTGACGGCTAAACGTTTATAGCTAGATGCACGAAATTCGTCATTAAGGTTTGCATTGGTGATGCGCACAAACATTTTTCAAATTTTTGATGCCACGCCCCCTTCTCTCACAAATCAAAAAATATGATAATAAGAGTAATTTCTTGCTTTAAATCAAGATTTTCATGCTATTTTAAACGTATCCTGAGAATTTCAACTTGATCGAATAATAATTACAGAAGTTATTCGCAAAAGTGTGTAAAAATTCGCCTATGGGAAAGGCGGCTGACGCAGCACCGACTTCAGCTCACGCTGTCTAACGGTATAAGTGTGTATGTGTGTGTCTGTGTGACAGAATAAGGTGAATTCAATAGTATTCCTCGACTGGGATCAGGGTATACCCGCAGTCGAGCACTCTCGACAGTGGCACTCTATCTTGTTTTAATATATCTCTGATCTGCGTTCTTCTTCTTCTTTAAACTCATCTGGATTATTAAATGGCCGAATATGACCAAACAAATTACCAACTGTGTTGGTCCTACGACTGAACTGGACTGGACTGAACCGGACTCCATTGGGCTGTTATGTTCTTATTGCCACGCCCCCCCTATGTAAATACAGCTGTGTGTGTGTAAACATGGGCTTTCGATAAAAATGAAATGTTGGGGGGCAGCAGGCGTAATTCATTTAAGTGCACGAACAACTATGTGACATCTACCAATGCCACGCCCCGTAGCCTCCCTATCTGTCTGAAATTTCATATATTTAATGACTGGCAAGGAGTCAATACCGCAACAACAACAACAACAGCAATAACAGCAAACTCATATCAAAAACTGCCACAAAAGGCATTCTCGGGGCATCTTTTCATAAAATCGAAAGCAAACATTCCCCATCAACGGACCCTCCTAAAAGAAAGCAGAAAGAAAGTAATATTAATAATATAAAATCAGTGCAGAAATTTCAATTGAAAAGCATACTTTATATAGCATCGTTTTATGTATCAAATATATATATATACCACATGCCATATATCGTATATGCCCAACGTGTATGATAATAAAACGCAGCGCATCATATTTGATGCACACATCAAATATGCAACATGCAACTGCAACATGCAACAGCAAAAGTTTTCAATTTTTTGGTAACTTCAATGCACTTTGCATACCCTGTACTTGGGTCAGCAGGCAAAGCGGGTATATTGTGACTCTACATTGCACGTAAATAGCCAAAAACTTACAAGATTTTAAGACCAATATTTCTAAACAACAGTTGCTTTGGAGGTATACTTGTGCCAGTTATCGGTATATTTGCAACTATCGTCAATTACTCACATTGCTTTAATTCGAACCTATCGATACTTACCTTAAAACGTAGTCTTTTCTTAGATGCTTTCCAATCGCTTAAAGATTGGTAAAAAGCTATCGATACTTATAATTTTCTAATAATCTATAGCTTTTTAGAAGTTTTATCTATTGAAATCGTATGGGTACTGCCTATGGATGCTGCCTACTTTGACAGGCAATGCCTAGCTCAATTATTATAATATGCCACTTTTCAATCGATTTATTTAATATTCACTAGAATTCAAAAGTTTTGGATACATCGTCTAATATCGCAAGCAATAATATGTCGATATACGTCGCTGAAAATATGATGTTATACATATTTACGTTCTGAAGATACCCTCTTATGTCAAACTAACTCTAAGCTTTTCTATCGTTTAATTAATCGATATATTTTTTGCTATTGCTCGCTTTTGAAATTTCTAACTCTACACTTTCATCTGCCAATATATACTTATGAATTTATTTTAAGAATATTTCGATATATGTGCTTTTAAGCTGAATCTTCTTTCTTCTGGCAGTTGCATTATCAACTAATCGATAACATTCATTTGACAAGCTTTCGATGTTTTTAAAATTAGCATTTCTATAATTGGAAATAAATATATTTCAATAAGATTTTTGATAACGCTAACGAATCATCGATAAGAAAATCGGCCTTTCAAAATGCTTTCGACCGAAATCAACCTCAAATATCTCGATATTAGTCATAATTGTGTGCTCCAAAAATTAGCATAACTAACATTTGGTTTTATGCAAAATAGATAAATTGTGATGGAATATTTTCGGTAATTGTTGGATTAAATAGTTCACAATGTTATCAATGACAAATATTTAGTGAAATATGTTATACGAATTTGCATTAATTAGAATTCAATTAATGGAATACCCTGCATATGAAATTCAAAAAAATGACGAAGAGCGGCGCCGAGCGTACATATTAAATTGTTTACAAAGACCACTACAAATTATGCAAATTACAGGGTATCTAGTAGCTAAATATTTGCATAAATTGCAAAAATTTTGCGTTCATAAATGTTTAATTTTCTTTTTTGTTCTGCGGTTCTTCTATATATGTATATATCTATACATATACATATTCTGGTTAATTATTTTGTGCTTTTTAACCTTTGGCAAAATCAAATTTCCACATGCATTTCCCATTTTCCGCCACTCCCCAGCCACGCCCCCCATGGCCGCCCCTGGCGCCTTGGATTGCCCATAATGGTTGAGTTGTTTGGTTTGCAAATTGAACGAAAACAATTTCAAAGTTTGTATGGGGCACTTTAAGGCACTCGAAATGCATGTTAGACAAGCACGGAGCACGGAGAGGGAGAGAGGGGGAGACTGTGTAAGAGAGAGGAAGAGAGGGACAGTGTCTGTTCGAAAGAGATGGCAACAGAGTGTGGCAAGAAATAGCCAGTTGCAAGTGGCAGAAAGTTAAAAGTGTTTGGCATCCAGTTAAAAGATAAGTTTTCCATTTATTTATGAAATGGCCCACTTTATTCAATACTTAAAAAGTCTTGGATATTGTTATCGAAATTGCTTAAGTGGCGTTTATCGATAATAAATATCATTCAGCTTCTCTACACAGACTTTTCCGTAGAGCTTAATATGCAGGTGTGAAGGCAATATGTTCTATATCTATATATAGTGCTGCATTTATCGAACTATCGATAGTTTATATATTATGAAATATTCTTGTGCAAAAGTTTTACAGCCTTAGCTAATTGCTTTTGAAATTTAATGTCAATTGGAACTATTTTAGGCTAACAAGATGTGTAGCAAATGTTATCGATTATTGTTTACGTATATCGATTACAACAGTACGTCCAGAATGTATTTTAATTAATTGTCATTAACTAGTGTAGGGGCCTCGGTGGACCAGTTTTTCAGTGAAGGAAGCGGAAATTGAGGAAAATAGTGCTTCATGCCTTGACCCGATAATATTGTTATGGCCATATAATAATAATGATTAACTAGTGTGCTAATATAAATTATGATGTATCCATAATCCATTCCCAAACGACAACTATATGCTTTCAAGAGATAGGATAGAGAGACAGAGAAAAGAGGGACAGTGGTCTATCGATATATGTTACAGTTCTTAATCTTTTCAAAGTTCTTTCTTACATTTAAGGTAAATTTCTCTTTCTCAAATTTAGTTATATATAGTTTTAGTTATCGATAATTCGATATTCTAGGGTATATTTGAATGAACTCATTTACCAGTTATCGCTAACAGCTCTTTCCCTATCGGTTTTCATATAAAGTGACCGAATCTATATCTAGAAAAATGTCTTTTGTTTACGTTTCATCATTTGATGCGGTGTCTGTAAAATTAAGCTGAGCAGTTGTTGAGAAGACTTATCGATAACTATCGATAAGCAAGCTCAGCGGAAGCTGAAAGCTTGGACACCAAAGCAATGTACTAACAACTATCAAAACTTTTCGACAAAACACTTTTCCACAACTTTCAACTGACCACAACTAAAGATGGTAAATATACAAATTATCAGAATCAGATTTATCATTTTGGTATTTAGGGGAATGTACTCAAAGCATTGCCAAGTTATCGATAACAGCATGCGGCATACAATTGGGATTGTAGCTATAATTAAAAAGCTCTTCAAGAGGTTTCATTAGTCATGCGATATGCCGACTACACAACATATCAACTTGCAGCTACCGCCTTGCCACTTGCCACTTGCCACTTACCACTTACCACATTGCCACTTGCCACTTTGCCACTTGCCACTCGCGTTGCCAATTAGTTTGACAGTTCTCGCTATGACATCTTCTGCAGTTTAGGCAATTATATGGCATCGCTATATGTAGTAACTGCTCTCTATTTCCTTGTCAAAGGCCATCGACGACTGACCGCAATCGCAGGCGGTTTTCGAGTGTTCTGTAGTTTCGATTGTCTTTGGGCTCTTCAATTGTGCCACAGTTTGGGCCGCAAAAGTGCGTGGCATAATGGCCATATTCAATGGTTTTTGCGGTCAGCAGCGGCAGCGGCTCGAATGTGGCACTTGCCGCAGAGGGGCAGGCAGAGCGTGCGCCGAGTGTATTACATAACCATTCGTTTAATATATTTTATGAAATTGTGCTTTTTTTAGCCATTGTTATTTTTATTTTTATTTTCTTAATTGTCATGCTGCGGCATTGTGGGCGTGGCTGTGGGCGTGGCTGTGGGCGTGGACGTAGGCGTTGGCTGGCCGTGCAACAAGGTGAAGGTTGTTGCAGTTGACACGCCGCAGCAAACAAATTGCAACGTCGTTGTGTTGTATGCTCAGTGTGTGGCAAGGGGCATGGGTAGTGGCAATAGGGAAGAAGAGGAGGCAGGAGGGGAGATGCTGCAAGAGGCTCTGCTCGTAATTTGGGGCACATTTAAAAATTTATGCTGCAGGCAAGGCCAAACAACAGTTGCACTTGCTGCGTTGTCTTGCTGTGACTGTCCTTTAAAGTCCATTGCAGCAGTTGCAGTTGCCTGGCGAAAGAGGTTAACAGACAACAACAACAAAAAGTATATATAGAAGATAAGAAATTGAGGGCAACAGCAAGACGAATATTGAATACTCTTGCCACAGAATGGATTATGTGCAGCTCTGTGGCATTGTAATTTGAGTTTGTCTGCAAAGCAAAGGAAAGCCGGACATTTAACTAATACAGTCGAACTTCCCTATAATGAATCTTGACGGGAACAGAAAATCACTTCATTATATAGAAACTTCATTGTATGGAAATTCATTAAAATACAATGAAATTGGAACGAAAATGTTGTGTGTTTGAAATCAATTCATAATAGGGAGAAATTCATTGTATAGAAGTTGACTATAGAGATAAATTTGTAGTAGCTATAATACGAATAGCTCACGAAGCTAAAATTATACTATCAGCTTCTTGTTACCATCACAACTATATGTTATAGTCATCCGATTTTGAAAAAACTTAGTACATACACTAAAAGTACTAAAAAAAACATATCTATTAAATTTTCTTGCTATATCTCCAAAAATTAAAGTTTTTTACCATACTAAAGCCATTCTTCTTAAAGCAACTATAAGCTCAACTTTGCCAACTAAGTCAAAAATTCTTATATGTATTTATTTAAGGCAATTTTGTGAGCCCCAAGCCTACAAGCAAAAGTTTTTTCATACTAAAATGGCTTTTTGAAGTAATGGTTTCTATGGCAGCTATACTATATAGTAATCCAACTAAGCTGATTTTCACATATGTTCTTTAAGGTATCAAACTAAGTAACTGTACCAAATTTCAGCAAGATTCCTCAAGCACTTCCTGAGTTACAATAAGTCAATTTTAGTAATTTAGCTTTTCGGCATGTCTCATATGCTTTACTTAGGGTATAAGGGGAAAAAAACCCGCACTGCACATAGCTCAGCCACAGCTCATGCCCGATGTGCTCGGTGCTCGGTTTGCTCGGTTCCTCGCCAAAAAAAAAAAAAAAACAATAACAATAACAAGGAATGTCGCAACACTTATGTTGGTTTACTTTTCAGCTAAGTTCAGCAGTGGACAACACACACACACACACACATACACACACTGACAGACACACACACACACAGCTGCATTTGACAAAATGAAGTGTCTTTCTGTGGCAGCTGCAGCAACCCTACAGTTGGCAACAGTTGTGTTTGTCGGTTGCTCTGCAGTTCCTTGGGCCTGGGAATGGGGCAGGAACTGGGGTTGGGGCAGCGCCTAAAAGCGCGCTGCGAATTGTTGGTTTCTCGACTTGGCATTGCGCCTTTCTGTGCCAAAGGGTCAGCAGACGGTTTTGGCCCACAACATAAATAATACCAAGTCATAAATCTCAATCTGCCAACACTTGATAAATTTTGCAATTGCCAAATTGAAATTATCTAAAATTAATTTCCAAATTTACAGGGTATTTATTGTCAGTGCAGCAGCTGTGGCAGCTGTCATATTTCTTTACAGTGTTTTAATTGTTATTTCTATTTCTGTCTGTTGACCATGGCAGGCACACACACACACACACACCCTGCAAAATAAAGCTCTATCTAACTTCCTATTTTTAGCAACTTATACAACATATAACTTCCTAACTATGATCCAAACTTTCTAAAATTTTCGGTATTGTTTTTAAACACAAATTTCAATACATATTCTAAAAACCAAAACATTATGCTAAGAATTTCACAAGTTATGACAATTTTTTCGTTGTTCGGGAGTTCAGCATGGTAAAACATTTTAATAGACAGATTTTGTGTCTCCATGGGCAACTACAAGTAAGGGCAACTGTTAAGTCATAGATAGGGCATTGTGCCTCCAATGCAGATAGACAGACAGGTAGACAGACAGATGGACAGACAGATAGACAGACAGATAGACAGACAGATAGACAGACAGATAGACAGACAGATAGACAG
>JBANCY010000601.1:0-25800 GCA_037040045.1 Phorticella flavipennis | reverse complement strand
TCTGTCTATCTGTCTGTCTATCTGTCTGTCTATCTGTCTGTCTATCTGTCTGTCTATCTGTCTGTCTATCTGTCTGTTTATCTGTTCGTCAACCGTAGTCTAGACATAGGGTACGAAAAGAGTATCAAATCTTCGTCAGGCCCAAAAATAGTCCATTCCTATATTCTTTTTCTCCTTTATAGGGGCCTGGATAGGACCCAAAATAAATCGTCAATTTGTTACACTTTGCAAATGAAATAATGATGCGTTTGTTGTTCTCCTTCCGATTCTGCTCCTTGTCATTGTTGTTATCTCGAGTTGCAGCAATTTTGCATTCGGCCTAAGGCTCCGAGGGTATTATGTGTACCCAACCCAATTCAGATTGTTTGGATGCCTCTTGCACAGCTCATGACAATTGGAATCCAGCTGAAAATTGAATAATTTGACTGGCATTTATTGCCCTGCTCCAGTTTACCCTTTATCCTGTATCCTCTGTCCTCTACCCTCTACCCTTTGCCCTTTGCCCCTTGTCCTTTCGTGCTTCTGCTCCTGCCCCGGCAATCACTTGGGTTGTGGCCTCTCATCGTTTTCATCCTGACTGCTTCCTGTCTGCCATCCGCTGCCCGGCGATAGTCCTGAGTGTGCCAAACTGTCAGCAACAATAACAAGCAGATAATTGTGCTCCCGACGTCGACCAGCTCCACCTCTACCACCTCTACCACCTCTATCAACCCGGACAATCCGATATTTAATTGTTTGCCATAAATTTTGATTTTCCCATTGTTTGCAATTGACCGTCCGCTGTCGTCGTCTCAATCCTCCCCCACGCCCCCCACTCAATGGTTTGCCCTTCTGCTAGTTCTATGTTTTAGCTTCTATTTCTGTCTGTGCTAGCTTTTATTTTCTATAACTTGGCGATTTTATGACTTTTTATGGTCGAATACCAGTTGGAAAAAGGTAGATTAGGGCATATTAGTTGGTAGATAGCTCAGTTACTCTATGCAATATGTATGCATGGTTAGTAGAGCTCAGTTTAATGTAGCGAAATCTACATCAGATCCAAGGTTGATCTGGGCCAAGGAGATCTTAAGCTTCATCTGTTCCTTAGAACTAATAAGAGATGAGTGGATCAAGATCATTCACATGCATATCGTCTATTATAAAGTTATAAAAGGAATCCTCTATTGAAGGATTCTGCTGACGTTTTGCTTATACTGAATTCAGGTCCTTCTTTGACTCTTATTCTCTTGAAAATAGGAATTGTACATCAAAAACCCAAGGCTTATAAGGAATAAACTGTTGATTCATCTCTATAAACACGTAAGAACCGCAGGTTCAACTCTCTCCAGGGCATCTCCTAATCGAGCATAGTCCGTTGCAATTCTCCATCTTGTGCAAACTACTTTTTTTTTATCGTTTTGTAGAGAAAACTTTACGTTGCAATTCAAAACGCGCTGCCACACTGCCACGCCCCCAGCTGCTCCAACCGCCCCGCTCAAGCAATCAATCCCCCTCGCCGATGTTGCGATTTCTCGTCGTTTGCAATTATTGTTTATCGTTTGCAACGATTTGTTGCAATTTCCCAAGCATTTGCCGCACTCTCAACAGCCATTGTTACGCCTTTCAATTGGCAGGACTCATAATCAATTGCCACGCCCAACGCCCCACGCCCCAAGCCTCATGCCACACCATGGTGCAAAATTGCTTTCGCTAAACTAATTTAAGTTTTTTCAAGAAAATTGCAGAAAAAAGCAAGTCGGAAAAGCAATATCTTTGGCTACTCAAAGTTTTTATACTCTTGGGACTGGAAATATAGGGAAATCGATTGAACCTAAGGGATTATACGGAGAGATGACAGATAGACATACAAATAGAATGACAGATAGACAGACAGATAGACAAACAGATAGACAGACAGATAGACAGACAGATGGACAGACGGATAGACAAACAGATAGACAGACAGATAGACAGACTGATAGACAGACAGACAGACAGACAGATAGACAGATAGACAGACAGACAGACAGACAGACAGATGGACAGACAGATAGACAGACAGACAGATAGACGGATAGACAGACAGATAGACAGACAGATAGACAGACAGATAGACAAACAGATAGACAGACAGATAGACAGACAGATGGACAGACGGATAGACAGACGGATAGACAGACAGATAGACAGACGGATAGACAAACAGATAGACAGACAGATAGACAGACTGATAGACAGACAGACAGACAGATATACAGACAGATAGACAGACAGATAGACAGACAGACAGACAGATATACAGACAGATAGACAGACAGATAGACAGACAGACAGACAGACAGATGGACAGACAGATAGACAGACAGACAGTTAGACGGATAGACAGACAGATAGACAGACTGATAGACAGACAGATAGGCAGACAGATAGACAGACAGATAGACAAACCGATAGACAGACAGATAGACAGACAGATAGACAGACAGATAGACAGACAGATAGACAGAGAGATAGACAGACGGATAGACAGACGGATAGACAGACAGATAGACAAACAGATAGACAGACAGATAGACAGACAGATGGACGGACAGATAGACAGACAAACATTGTCCAAACCGATTCCTCTTTGCTTCTGGAATCTTCCGACTCTAACTTTTGGGTATCACCCAAGCTCCCTTTCCCCCAAAATACAAACTTCAGCAGAAAAGGAATATTTTCTGTCTTCCTTTTGGAAAAGGGTATTGGAAAACTTTGCGCGCTTTCCTCGCCTAGATGGCGCTATGTCAATGCCACTTGCAGCAGCAGGAACAGCAGCTTGAGGTCAACTCTGCCATTTGCCAAATAATGTTGCAATGTGGCAGCCAAGGCGACGCCGCTGCCGCTGCCGCTGCCTCAGCCTCTGCCGCTGCCACAGTTCATGTGTCATTTGATGCTGTCGCCGCTGTTTACCTTAAATATGCATGCAACATGCTGCTGCTTTCAGCTTGCAACTTGCAACTTGCCAAAAACTTGAAAATATTTTGTTAGCTATTTTTACGGCGCTTTTAGCTTGAAACTGCGCTGCTTCCTTGCTGCTTGGCAAGGACAACGACAAGCTGTCGCAACTTACAGCCAACCACGCCCCACGGCGGTCCCTGCCGCCCTTTGACAGGCCACTTAAGGGCAGTGAGTGCAAGTCGGGGGAACTGTCGGAAGTTGGGTTTCATAATTAGCATGCCCAATGAGTGCGTGGGGAGCTGGCGGGGCCTGGTAATGTGATATACACGTTGAACACTTGACGACTTTCCACCCGGCTCCGACAATAACAACTAATTATGGCATCTACTTTAGCCACTTAACGGCGATGAATTGCTGCGGCCCCATTAGTCAGACACACCCTACACCCCTACACCCCTACACCCCTACTGACCCCCACCGAACCCCCTTCTATGGGCACTACCACTTGCCCAGACCCGCCCCGTCAATCTATCGTCTCAACGTGCTTTGCTTGTTTCCTGCTTCTTCTTCTTCTCCATCGTCTTCTTTGGGAAAAGCTTTGGCTCGGATTACCAGGTACTTGGCATTCATTACATGGCCAACAGCTACGCGTATCGCTTCATTTTCCCAGCTAAATTTCCCTGTTTGTTGTAGTTGTTGTTGTAGCACTTGAGTCTGGTCAACAGTTTGGTATCTGTCTTGAGTCGGGGGGCGGATGTCAGGGGTCTGAGTTCTGGGTGCGGTTTTAGTGCTCTCGCAAGTCCCAAGGGCAAAAGTGCTTAAATCAACTGAAATCAGTTAATGAAAACGCAGCACAACAACATAATGAAGACATTTATTCAACTCAACTCGACTCGACTAGAGCGATTATCAGCTGAACGCTGTTGTAATCCCCGCGCTAATTGTAGATTTGTTATCGTTATCGTTATCGCCAAAGACACGTAAGTTGTCGGACATAGCACGCCATAAAAAAGCTGTCAACATTGGTTTTTATGAGTCGATTTATGGGCGATGACGGATAGAAATGTTGAAAGAACTTGAAACTCATGGGGAAGTAGATTCACTGGTCTTTAAAGTCGCCGGTCTCTCTAGACAGGGGTCTAGAAGGGTCTCTCTGGACAGGTTTCTCTTGACAAGTCTCTCTAGACTAACAGGTCTTTCCATAAGTGGCTTCATCACAGGTCGCTTTAGAGAGGTCTCTCTAGACTCACAGGTCTCTCTAGGCAACTCTCTCTAGAAAGTATTCTGTAGACCCATAGGGATCTATAGACAAGTCTCTCTTGACTAACAGGTCTCTCTAGAGAGATCTCTCTACAATCACCGGTCTCTTTAGACATGGGTCTAGACAGGTCTCTCTGGACAGGTTTCACTGGACAGGTTTCTCTTGACAGGTCTCTCTAGACTCACAGGTCTTTCTATATGTGGTTTCATCACAGGTTGCTCTAGAGAGGTCTCTCTAGACTCACAGGTCTCTCTAGGCAACTTTCTCTAGCAATAATTCTGTAGACCCATAGAGGTCTGTACACAAGTCTCTCTTGACTAACAGGTCTCTCTATAGAAGTCTGTGTAGACTCACAGGGTTCTTCACACTCACAAGTCTCTCTAGACTCAAAGGTTTGTAAATTCAGAGGTCTCTTTAAGCTCACAAGTCTCTAGACTCTCACGTTTCTCTAGACTCACATGTCTCTCTGGACAGATCACTCTAGACAGGTTTCTCTAAACTCATAGGTCTCTCTGGATAGCTTTCTCTGGAATCGCAGGTCTCTTTAGACTCAAAAGTTAATTGACTCTCACGTTTCTCTAGGCGCAGAGGTCTCTTGACTTACAGACCTATTTGGACAGGTCTCTCTGGACAGGTCTCTCTGGACATGTCTCTCTGGACAGGTCTCTCTGGAAAAGTCTCTTTGGACATGTCTCTCTAGAATCAAAAGTTTCTAAGCCCTCACCTTTCTTTAGACTGACAGGTCTCTAGACTGACAGGTCTCTAGACTGACAGGTCTCAAGACTGACAGGTCTACATTTGCACAGGTCTCAGGTAGCTCTAGATTCACAGGTCTCTCTTGACTCAAAAGTCTCTAGTCTCACAACTCTTACAACTCATTCTCTTTTCAAAATCTTTAAATATATAATTGAGATATTACTTTGCCGATGATTAGGGTGCTAATTGAAGCTAAACAAAGTTTATATCGCTTTAGAATTTTAACTGCTTTATGAATATTTAACTTGGTAAAAGTACTTTCTTCCTCTTACGAATCAAACCGTGCTAATTGAAACGATTCAACAGCGTTTTCATTGTAAATTAATTTCTAATAAATAAATTGTAAAATTAATTAAACATTTTCTATTCCCCATAGAAAATTCCCATTTTCATTTCCTAGAATTGTCCTAAATAAATGTCTTTCATCAGTTGTAGCCAGAAATTTATTATTATTACGAAAAAGTTTTATTATTTCGTGGAAATTCCTAACCCTGAACCAACTCATATGGTCGAATAACCATTAGCACACGAACTGGAAAGTTGGCAAATTCATATTATTTAAAATTCCTGGAACTTTTCTGATATTACATTTTTGCTCTATTGTGGCTAGACTTTATTTTTTGTACGTGCTGAATATTAGTTTTTCCATATTTGATGAAAACAAGGGAAGAGCTTTCAAAAGAAAACTTCGCATGAATAACTTGTGAAATCAGGCAACAGCTGAGAGAAATTGAAAAGAAAATTATTTTATATACAAGTGAAGTTGGATAGGGATTTTCGATAAATTATATATTTCAGGCCCTGATCCTGCCCTGTAAGTTATGTATTGACTTATTATTCCAAATAACTTTCACTCAATCCCGTTGCTTCAATACTTTCATTTTCTATATTCTTCGATGTATTCAGAAAAATCATTGTCAAAAATTTGTTCATTGACAAGTTCCTAAATAACTTGAAAATCTTTAAGCATAAGAGCAATGCAATACTTTCAGTAATTTCACTATCTATGGAAATATATTTTCAGTTCTTTCATATTTCATATCCAAAAGATCAAAAAGATGTACAAAAGACCGTTTTTGTTTAGTCAACAAGATTATACTTAAGTAACAAAATCCTCGAAAATTTTGCGGAGAATCATTCAATCTTGGAACCACGAGCTTTACGAGCTGGGTCCTATCGCTCGGATGGAGGATGACATTCCGGCTCGTAATGAGTTTGATGCGGTAGTTGTCGGAAATCGGAGGAGAGGTCGACCCCGGATGGGTTGGTAAGACTAGGTGACGGAAGATCTGAATACGCTTCGGGTTGCCAATTGGTAAAGGCACACCCAATACAAGGCCGCGTAGAGGTGCATAGTGGTTCAGGTTATGAGCCGATGTGGTTGAAGGGTTATATAATAAAAAAATCCCTGAACATTTGAAGGAGTATGCATAAATCTTCCCTAAGAAGACTCTAGATGCTGATGGTGAGCGCCGTCATCAATCCCCAAGTTGCTGTAAACCTAGAGAAGCTCTAATATCAACCAAACCAACCAATTGGCCCAAAGACTCCTGAGAGTGAATCATATCTATAGAGTAAGAACGAAGGACAGGCCACAGAGAGTTTACCCAACTGACCCATGAATTAGGATAATATAGATCTTTCTCTTCCTTTCACCCTATTGTCTAGGCTCAACTATGTCTACTTTCTAGTGATTTGTAACCAAAATCAGTGAGGTTAGTAATAGGTTTGGTCTTTGCTTTATTTATGATACACTTAAAAACTAACTAATTTATGCATCATAAAAGAAACTTGGATCTACTGAAACAATTCCCAGAACTTTCTTGACAATACCAACTGCAGCTAGAACAGACCTTAGACTAAATGTCCTTGGCTTTCATTGAGCAATTGCAATTGATAACGTTGTGGCACTTGGGTGGGGCGTTTGCCACAAGGTGGAGACACGCTTTCATTTTATGCCCCCAAATTGTGGCAAGGTCTGAGTCATGTGCCATCATCACAACTCGACTAGAACAACAAAAGTCGAAACGGCCGAAACAGTCGAGCAGTCGTGTGTATTCAAAGGGAAATCTGAAGCGCATCTAAAGTGAAAATAAACTTTCTCCCACGTCGTCTTCCTCTTCTTTTTGGTCTTTAACTTTTCGGTTGGTCTCAAAGATGCTTGGTAAAAGTCTTAAACCACAAAGTGGCCCTCACTCCTCGGACTGCTCCGACTCAAAAATCTTGTTTTGCAACTAGACGAAGACATAAAAACAAGCAAGAAAGCTCTAGTCGAGTGAGCTCGACTAAGAAATACCCATTAGAACCTAGATGGCAAATTTCATGACTTTGTTACATTTTGTTACTTTTCGGGAAAATGGGGGGGGGGGGGGGTTGTATCAAAATTTTGGGAAAGTATATTCTGCAGTTTCCAATTATAACCCTATATACCAAATTTGCTGTTAATAGCTATAGAAATGCCCAAGTTATGGCCATTTTATCGAAAAACGAATTTATCGATTATTAGGTGAAGGAGGCGTGGCATCCAAAATTAAAAATAAATTTGATCTGCGTATACGGATCTTCCTGGGAAGTTTGAACACTCGAGCTTTTTTAGTCTCTAAGATCGGAGCGTTCAAACGGACAGGGCCAATTCATGCTATATGTACTTTATGGGGTCTGCCACGCCTCCTTCTGTCTGTTGCACAAACTTATTATACCCTTCATACCAATTTTCAATTGGGTCGAGGGTATAAATATAAGAAATTTTTACAGATAAATACAAAAAGTGCCAAAAACTTTTGAGTCTCTGAGGCTGAGGCTGATGTTGTTCTTGTTTTTGCTCATATTTGCATAATTCTGCCTTATAAATGCCTCAGTTGGGTGTGTCGGGGGGTGTGCAACTAACCACTTAATGTGTCCTTGTTGTCCTGCCTGAAACACGTCCTGAAATATCAACGTCAGTCAATTTTAATTTTCAGTTTAAATTAAATGTGAAGTGCGCCCAAAAGTATGCAAAGCGATTTTTCATGCAACCTGCGAGCTGCGTCTGGGCCTGGGCCTGGGTCAGGGGCAGCTGGCAAGTGGCATGTGGCATGTGGCATGTGGCAAGTGGCAAGGAAATGGCATGTTGCCCCACTGATTGGCGCACATTATCCCCAGTGACAACAACAACAACAACAACAGCATCGGCAAAGGAATGGCAAAAATAATAAATGACAAGCCAAACGGAAGCAACAACTGCGAATGGCAACCCTGGCAGCATCTTCCGATGATGAGCCACAGCGCTCCGATACTCCTCCTGCTGCTGTTATTTATGCCACATGGCCACAACAACCTCCCTATACCCCCTCTACCCCCTTCCCCCATATACACTCACACACACACACACACTTTGCATATCTGCATAAATTTTGCATCGTGCAAAAAACAAAGAAAAACTTCAAGTAAAAATTTTCCTGACGTTGACTTGGCCTGCAACCTGCTAGATTCTGCCTACAAAAGCTATATATCATGCTATATAGAAAAACGATTTTGCTCAAACACAATATAGGCTACACATATCTAAAAAATCTGCTTTCCTAGAGCAAAAACTGTTGACAAACTGTTTCAAAAGCTAGCAAATTTTGCAGGTAAAAATAAAGGATATTTGAAAACTTTGAAATTATGAGTTATAGTCAACCCATTTTGTTGAAAGGTTTTGCAAAGTGTCAATTTTTTCTTACTTTTCAGTTTAGTAAGCCTCATTTTATTAGTATATGAGCATAACAACTCCATTGGGTCAAAGCCTGAAGCACCATTTGTCTTTTTTTCTGCTTCCTTCACTGAATATCTTTATTTAGGTGGGTGAATTTCAAGTCCTACGTCACAACCTAGTATTTCTAGGAGGGTCATGCCTATCGACATGAAAGGGACTCGAACTCGCACCTCTTGTTTGGCGGCACAGTGCGCTCTCCACTGGCCCACCAAGGCCCCTAAGCCTCACTTTAATATTTAAAAAGTTGCTCATACAAAAACTTGTACTCTCACTTTTGTATATTATTTTGCCTATGAAATCCCTAAGTTATAGCAAACCGATTTTGCTGAAATTTGGTATGTATATAGAATATATGCTTAAATAAAAGTTAGACGAACAAAGTGAACTTTATCTCTATAAAAATTGGGTTAATCAAGGTGAGCTTCAGCTCTTTAAAAGGAATATTTTGAGAGAGTTTCTTCCTATAAGATAAATTATTTTGATCTAATATTATACTAAGAGCAATTGCTTTGTAAGGAATGTGGAATTACGCCTAACTGACGTGTTTGGGAGTTAATGCTCATGAAACTTTGGGGATCGTTAAATTTCAAGCAAATCTATTGTTAAACATAGATAATATTGACAAGTTCCACTTTCAATAGTATGCGAGCTATAAGATATGATGGCATGAGCTGGTATCGATAAAAGGACGGCCTAGTGCCAAGTTACCTCACTAAAGTTTAAGAACTGATGTACTGGAGACAGATAGATTGGACATGATCCCGACCATTCTGAAGTTACTAACGGAAGGAAGTTTTGTCCTGAGAAACTTTGGCAGAAAGTTGTTATAATGTTGTCTCTACGTTAAGAATAATATGGGAACAAATAATTACAAATAATTGATATAATACTCAATCAAAGGCAATGTTTTTCAATCGTTTTACCCAAAAAGTTTCGGGTTCAGCCATTTTCGAAATCCAAAAAGGTCTAAGGTTTACCGCTTAGTGAAAATAGATATAGATTGTATATAATTTTGACCATTCTGCAGGTACTTATTGGCAGGAGGTTTATGGTATTCTTTGCGAAGTATGTTATGGCAAAACGATTGTAATACTCAATCTATGCTAAGGATTTTCAATCATTTTATATCTTTTTGGGTTCATCCTTATTCGAAATCAAAGTGTTACGGAAGTAAAATAGAAAATGTTAAAGCTTACCATACTGCTGCTGCCTGTATTATCCTGTAAAAGACGTAGAAAAGGATTTTCTTAAAATTTTCCATTTGATTGGAAAACTTAGATTTTGGTTAAAGTGCAAGCAAATGGAGCCCAACCTGCAGGAAGGACATGCAACACATGTACAAACACCACGGAAAAAAGAGAAAATCAATAGGCTGGTCGCCAGGCGAATCTGTGACAAGGACACACTCCGCCGACAGCCAAGCTCCACCCCAGCACCGCCGACCACCGAGCACCGACCACCGAGCACCGAGCACCGAGCCACCCCAGCCCAGCCCAGCGCAGCCACGCGGTGGCCATAGGGAAAACATAGCTGAAGGACAACGCAGCGCACACAGCCTGGCAGGCTTCCCTTTGCCCTGTTTCCCCGTTCCCGATCCCCACTAGGATTTGCGTTTGTTTTTTGTAAAAAGGATATGGATTTGTGATGAGCATCAGGCACCAGTTGCGCGGCCTCGTGTACTGCGTCAGCGCCTTCATGGCAATCTCTGGGAATCCTGGATATGGTAGATTCGGTTCACCCGAGCTGGACGACGATGAGGAGGACGTGTGCGAGGAGTCGCCATCGTCGGAACTGCAGCTGCCATTACAACTGGAGGCGGTCGACGAGCTGCCCGCTGAGTTGCCACCACCAGCGCCGCCAGCTGCAGCGCCTGTCGCACGCGAGGCGCCACTGTGCCGACGCGTTGGCCGTCGCCGCCCCGTTGCATCCTGTTGTCCCTGCTGCTCCTTGCTGCCGCTGCGACTGCCGGATTGCTGATAGCGACGCTGCTGCTGCTGTTGCTGCTGCTGCTGTTGCAACTGTTTATCTGCCGCATTTGTCGGATGTTGCTGCCGCTGCTGCTGCTGTTGCTGCGGGTTGCGATGTGTGGCAGTTGGCGTCGCTTTGCCACTGGCGCTGGCGCTGCAGGAACTTGTTTTACGCAGGCGGCTGCTGCTGCCGCTGGCGCTGCGACGCAGCTTTTGTTGTTGTTGCTGTTGTTGTTGCCCCATGTTGCTGCTGCTGCTGCCGCCATCAACAATCACCGACATGTTGCTGGGCTCCTCTTTGGAATGCTGCATTTGCATTTGTTGTTGTGGCATCAATTTGTTGTTGTTGTTGTTGGTGTTGTTGGTGTTGTTGCTGGCGCCATCATTCACTGCCACGCGACGTCGCTGGCCATTGCTGCTGCTGCTCGTTGTTGTCGTTGCTGCTGCTGCTGCTGCTGTTGTGGCAACTGTTGCCTGCGGCAGCATCTTACATTGGCTAGGCAACAACGTGGTTGTTGTTGACGACGACGACGTGTGGGCCACCAAAGGCAGCTCTGGTCATTCCATCTTGCAGTGGCGGCTGTCTGCAAGAGACAGAGAGAGAGAGGGATAGCATGAGTTTAGAGTGTGGCAGAGAAAGAGAGAGTGAGGCAGAGGCAGTGGGAGACGGGCAGGAGCAGGGGCAGGGGCAGAGGTGCCAAAGAGCCAACTTATGTTTAGTGGGATTTGCTTTAGGCCGGTTTAAGGCTTGAGACATGGAAAAATTGCTCTTGTTGCGGCAAGACGCACACACCACAGTGCACAGTGGAGCAAATAGGCAAGTATGCCAGCCATCTTCAGATTCCACTTGCCCTGACTTGGTCAAATCCCAACCGATTTCTGTCTGGCATTTCTCAAAATGTTCGGTTTGCTATCGAGTTTCATTTTCAGCTTTCAAAGATATGTTGGGTTTTCTGAAAATTAAGATCTGTCCATTTAAGTCCCTTTTACAGATTTTATCTTCCCCAAAACTGAAAGAATTCGCATTGGAAAAGCCAAAATAAGCCAGAATTAGCTTGAGATTCATGCTATTTCAGAGATATTTCGGCTTTTCTGGAAACCTTGTGCAGATCGGCGCAAGTCTCCCTCTACAGACTTCCAGAACTTAGCTAAAACTCAACCGAGAAATATATCGAAATTCTCAGGTTATCATTGAGATTAGTTCTGCATCAAAATCACACTTTCATAACCAATAATTTTTCCGAGATATTTTGGATTTTCGTAAAAGAGAAATATCGCAAAAGAGAAATATCAGGTTATCATTAAAACAGATTTTGCATCAAAATTTCTCTATCGTAACCGCAATCTTTGCAAGATATTTTGGATTTTCGGAAAAGCTTGGATCTGTAGAAATCAGTATTCTTTCCAGACTTCCACCCGTTACAACTTTCCTAGAATTCCGCCGATTTAAGTTAGGTATAGCGTAAAATCTTTGTATTATATTTAAGACCGATTCAACATGAAAACCTCCTTTAACGTCTCCTTAAGAAATTCATCTTCCCAGATTTCCACCTGGCACAATATTACCACAAGCTCAGCCAATTTAAGTGGGAAATATAGTATGTTCATATTATTATTGAAATTGATTCAGCATCCATCCATCAACCCACTTATTAATTTTTCTTAGATTTTTCGGATTTTCAAAAACCTTGAATTTTTTCGAGAAACTCTTCTTCCCAGATTTTCAACGTCGCAACATTGACAAAACCCAACCGATTTGAGTCACGAATATCCCAAAATAATTGTATTATAATTGAGATACATTCTTTATCAAATTTTTGATTTTCTTAAGGAAATAATCATTCCGATATACTTCGGGGTTTTGTAACACTTTGGATCTTTTCGAGAAACATTCTTTCCTAGATTTTCAACTGACACAACTTTGGCAAAACTTAACTGATTTAACAGTCAGGTATATCTTCAAATCTTCATATAAACTAATTCTGCATCAAAATCAGACTTTGGTTAATATAAATGTATTGAGATTTTTTTGGATTTTCTATGAGCATTGGGTCTTTGGTTGAAAAACTTGTTGCCAGACTTTAAGCAGTCATAACTTTGTGCAAATACAACCGATTTGATTCTGGAATACGCCAAAATGTTGGTATTATCTTTCGTTCAGGCTGTATTTTGTTTTCTACAAGAAATATTGGATATTTTATGTAAACTGACCCCTGCTTTGGGACTGGGTCTTTTGAGGTTTAAGCTTAAAACTGCCCACACAAAGCCCACGGTACGCAACGAGCAACGTTTGTGAATTGATTTTTAATGTGACGCCCCCCGCCCCCTCGTAGCCCCCTCAAATAAAAAAAAAACCAGTTGCCACGCCTTTTTGCCACATGCCACAGAGCACAAGGGGGCGCAGTAGCACATAAAAGCAAACCATATAATGAAGCCCAAACATAATTTATATAGAGGCCCCTTGGTTCATGTGTGTGTTTGTATATATATATACAAATATATGTATATATGTGTATGTTTGTATACATATATGTATGTGTGTGTGTGTGTGCGTATGTGTGTGTGTGTTTGGCTGTTAAAATAATGAGCAGCATATTTTGTAGCATACTTTTTGGGGCGCCAACAAAGTACAAGGCCTCAGTGTGTGTGTATGGGAGTATGTGGCAGTGTGTGTATATATATATGTGTGTGTGTGTGTTCAATCATTAATTACGCCCCTTTTGGTAGTGTGTATGTGTGTGTAAATATGTGTTTGTGTGTGTGTGTGTCCCACCTAAGTATAACACATTAACTTGCCAAAAAGTGCCACGTTATGGTTTCTGACACGCACAAAACACACACAGAGAGACACACAGACACACACACACACACACAGACACACACACACACAGAGACACACACACATGCCACACACACACACCACTGTACACTGCAATTGTGCGAAAATTAGTTTATTGATAGGCCAACAAAATAGGCAACAACACGGTGCTACTTTTGGCATAGTTTGTAACACACACACAACAACAACAACAACAACATCCACAACACTAACAACAAAGTCGAGAGTAGTAGACTGCGGGATACCCTCTAATCCCAGTGGAAGAATAGCGTTACATACGCCAAATACAGTCACAAAAACACGCTGAATTCCGGCGCTGCGTCAGCCGCCTTTTCCATAGGCGAAATTTTAATACTCTTTAACGAATAACTTCTGTGTTTATTAGTTGATGAACTTGAAACTTTAAGACTAAGTTTGAAACACATTCCAAAAATCATTACATTGAAAATCTTGTTCTAAATTAAAAAATTACAACTGTTGTTAAATTTTTTGGACTTCCGGGTGAGGGGGGTGTGGCATCAAAAATCTGAGATACTGCTTTTTGCGCTTTATCATTGCGGAGCTACATGCCAAATTTCGTATTCCTAGCTATAAACGTTCAGCCGCCAGGTAACATAGTGCATATTTCACCTTTTGCTATTTTGGCCAGTTTTCAGCCAATTCGGAGACTTATAACTTCGGTATTTATGATCCGATCGTTCTGAAATGCTTAGGATTGGTTGATAACATTGTAATAAATATATATTTTGCAATTCGAAGCATTATGATAAGAATTCTAGAAAATATAAGCACTTAATTAATATAGGAGGGACCAAATAAGGATGGAAAAAAACTTTGGATGCCACTTTCTATATAATAACTTTGGGCACGCACATAGCAAATTTCACGACGCTTGCTTTAAATTTGTGACTGCTAAACACATTTCGTCACTTTCCGGGACAATGGAAGGGTGTATCAAAATTTTGGGAAATTCCATTTTGCAGTTTCTAATCATGACCCTATTTACCGAATTTGGTGTCGATTTCTCTATAAAAGTCAAAGTTATTATTATTAGATTATCGGATGACAAGTTTTGAAGTCTGTAGCTTTTGTAGTTTGCGAGATCGGCGCTTTCATACAGACGGACCCACGGACGGACGGACAGACGGTCATGGCTATATCGACTCGGCTATTGATGCTGATCAAGAATATATATACTTTATGTCTGCTTCTGCCACGCCTCCTTCTGCCTGTTACATACATTCCAACAAAACTCGTATACCCTTCTTGCCATTTTTCAAATGGGATCAGGGTATAGCAACAACAACAATGTTGGCCATAAGCCAGGGCTAAGTCTGGCGTTTCTGTTGTTAGCAAAAGGTGTTTGGGGCAAGGGACCGGGGCCGGGGGCTGCGGTTGGGCTTTGGGCTTTAATAACAAAACAAATGTAATTAAGATGTTTAAATGAATTGCCACTTAATTGCATTAAGCAATTTATCGATTAATTAACTCGAGTGCATATCGATAAACATTAAACAAACTCAAAGCAACAAAGCATATGGCAAGGCAGGGCAAGGCAGGGCAAGGGCCCCAGGACGAAAGGCTTAAAATGCCAATTTGGCTTGGACAATGTGTGTGAAGAGCGGCAGTGCACAGCACACAGCGGGAAAACCCTGGGACTGAGTCCACAAATTTTGGCTATATTATGGTCTATGTTGTGCGCAGAAATTGCCATAAAATAAATGAAGGTTCTGCGGAGTGTTTAGTTTTGCATAGAAGAGTTTGAAGGGTTGGTTGGAAACTATAAGGATTACCCGGGTATTAAACGTAATTTACATATTGTTAGAACTATTTCCAGGCTTCGTACTAAGGAGGCAACTCCAGAAAGTTTCAAAAAATCAACAACTAGTGAAATATTTTTTTTCAAATTTTCTCAGCTTCTTTCAAACATAGAAACTCCATTGATTCCTTAAAAAACTTATCCCTTTTGAGCAAAATCTTCAGATTAATGGAAGAATCGATAGGTTTATGTATCAAAATGAAGTCATAATTGTTCATTAGCATATTATGTGGAACCTGTGTGAATACAGAAAAAGAGCTCAAAGGATCCATTCTTTTTATGAAAAGCTTGTAAATAATTGATTCGTTAGGAAGAGAGATTATAGCCCCACAGTTTCATAATCTTGTCTACCGAATTTTGATATATATAAAGCATGCTTGTGACATATGATTCGTTTTTCAACTAAAAACCCTCAAATCTTCTTTTGCTCGATTTAAAGGTTTGAAGAATGTCCCAAACTTTTCAAAAAGTTGAAACATCTGTAGATTATCTAAATCTTTTAAAACTTATCATCTATATAACAAAAAAAAAACATAATCCTAAATCGTTCTTATAGCAAAATACACCTTTTCAAACCAAACGGAAGCTGCATTTGCTCGATTTTATTTTAATGGTTTCCCCGAACTCTTTAAATAATTGACGTTGGAATCCTCAGTACTCAGTAAGCCTCAGTAAAAATTACTCTAATTGAACTTATAATCCATAAACATAATCCTTCATAAGGTTTATCCTCAAACAAAATACACCTTTTCACACCAAACGAACTCAGCTTGAACTTAATTAATTTTCTCCCCTCCAAAGGAAAATCTTGAGAAAAACCCTCAATAGACAACCTGAGGCGATTGCCCCATCTTTGGAGACCCAAGTCTATTGTGCCGTAAACAAACACAAACAAGCTTGTTAAATTAATTAAAATTATCGATAAGTCGATAAAAAAATGGTCGGAGACCATTAAATCAAAGCTCGAACAACACTTTAACAAACGCTTAAATTGTGTAAGCAATTGTCAGCTGAGTTTTGCTGGGTTAGGGGTTGGTTTTCGGGAGTTTTTGGGGTAGTGGGCGTCAGCTGGGGGTGTGGCTAAACGTGTCCAACGTGGACAGAGCAGGCGACGGCACGTGTCCTGCCACAGACATGGACATGGACACAGACAGCGACAGCTGCGCCTAGAAATCAACAATAATTAATCGTTTGTTGTGGCGCCATTTGTTTACAAACCGGAAACGGAAGTCAGCGTTAAGACAAACAACGCCATTGCCTAAGTTTTATATAAATGCGTGTGCTATGTGTGTGTGTGTGTGTTTGTGTGTGTGTGTGTGGGTAAGCATAACTTTCAATATGAATTTGAAATGTTAAACAAACCAAAGATGTTGACATGGAAAACGAGTAGGATAGGATGAGCGTGAAGGAGAGTTAGGAGAGTTACGGGGGAACCCGTAGGATGAAGACAAAGCAAAGCGAAACCAGGCAAAATGTTTAAAGCAATTCCAGAAATAACAAGCTTTTGGCTTGAGTTTCATTTGCTCGACTAGCAAATATGCTGTAATGGAATAGTTGTTGGTGCTTTTGAGCAAAATTTAGCAGATTTTCTTTGTCAAAAAAAGGTAAATTTCTGCTTCTGACAAATCCATAGCTCTTGTCAAAGAATTGAAAAGAATATAAGGAATTTGTTGAAATGCCAACAAAACCTTTGATTGAGTCTGTCCTGCCGCTTTGGAATGCCAACTAGCCCCCTCCTACTCTTATAGATGCCACAAATTGTACATCTGATGTATAAATTTTCTATGTAAAAGGAGCACTCAATCAAACCATCAAACCATAAACCCTTATAGATATTGAGACGTTCTTTGAGGCATATTTTCAGCTTTTCCGATACTAGCGAGACACAGCATTCCTGTTGATAGTCGAATTGTCCTTTGAGCAATAGTGAAAATCGAACCATTTCTGAAGAGGAGGGAGACTGCTTGATGGATCACTTAGAGCAATGTCAAAAGAGAACGGTCTTAGTCGAAGTGTAGTGAGCGGAAACAAACGGTCTCCAAGCCAGGATTAACGACTAGGAAGGTTTTGTTGCTCGGATAAACCCATTATTCCGACATGTACTATCAGCAATTGGAACCTCTGAAGGAAGCAAAGGTTCAGTCGGCGCCCAGAGTTGGTCAACAGCAGTAGAACTATGTTTCATTAGGACAACGCCAGACCATACCCATCGTTAATGACTTGCCAGTAGCTTCTGAAGGTTGCTTGGCAGGTTCTTATGGAACCAGCTCATAGGGAGGATCTCTCATCAAGTGCTAAGGATTTGGCTGCTGAAGAATTAGCCTCAAGAGAAGCAACTTCATTATAATAATATAGCCATAACAACCCTATCGGGTCACAACCTGCAGCACTATTTAGCTTTTTTTCTGCTTCTTTCAATGAAGAATTTTTTTTACGTGGTTGGATTTCGAACCCTACGCTACAACCTTGTTTTTCTAGGAGGGCCAAGCCTATTGACATGAAAGGGACTCAAACTATCACCTCCTGTTTGGCGTGCCAGTGCCCAGTTTTTCTAAGAGGGTCAAGCCTATCAACATGAGTGGAAATCGAAGCCACACCGCTTGTTTGGAGGGACAGTGCGCTGTCCACTGGTCCATTGAGTTTTCCCTGCTCAAGACTATATAATATCTTCTTCCATAGCTTCAATGTGCTCAATATACCCTACGCGTTGTGCCACATACAATGGGTACATGGTAAAGCAATATAATCGCCTTGTATAATAACAGTTCCACAAGCCACAAAGCAGACCCTACCATACACACACGCACACACAGACACACACACACACATGCCACACCCTCTACTACCGCCCACACAGAACTGTAAACACACACGCATACCAAACATTCATAATTAAACACAAACACAAACGCGCCAAAGCAGCTGATGAAAATGGCGAGCGGAAAATGCGTGGCGTGGTGGGCGTGGCACAGGGCGGGCTAAGGAAAAGCAACAGCAGATGCTTCAAGCTGAAGCTAAAGCTAAGGCTGAGGAAAATGGGAAAAACAAGTGCTCAAAACGTGGCTAACCAAACAGTCAACACACAGAGACCCTGCACAGTGGTGTGAAATAATGTGATTATTATCGTGTCAGATTTTTGATGTTTAGTTTTTATATAAAAAAATTTTTATTTCGCTTTTGATGTGGGTCACTTGAGTTAAAAGATGAGTTTTCCGCTGATAAACATTTGATGGAAATGCACAGTCAGACGAGACAGGAGAGAGAGGAGAGAGGAGACAGGAGACAGGAGACGAGTTCTGTGACTGACAGTAAATTGTCCCTGCTCGGGCGCCAAATAAAATTCATAATAAAATGTTAAATTTGAGATTTTCACAAGCACAATTTGTGCCACTTGAGAGCACTTTTCCACCCAAGCATTATACATAGATCAAGTACAATCTCTGCCCGTCGTAGTCGATAGCTATTATTAAAACGGAATTATCTCCTGTTGTTATCTCTAATCGATTATGAATCACTTTGTTGTTTCCAAAACTACAAATTAATCCACTTTGTGCTCTGATAATTGGCTTAACTTTGGCTTCATTGAACTGCATATCTAAGCAAAATTATATATTCCCGCCCGAATTATAGGGAGGAATATTCACAAAGCAATCAGCACATGGCCGTAGGTAACTTATGAAAAGTAATTATCAACCACATGGTGCAAATTAATTTAATTTACCGACCATAAAATGCATGTGTGAAAGCCCTTTACGGAGTTACAAATAGTTCAAAAGTTAAATATGTTTGCGCAGCTTTGATTGCATTTTAAAAATATTTGTAATTAAATATTAGTTTCCACTTTGAAGAGTCCCTGCTCGGGCGCCAAACGTTAAAACTAACATAGACACATGTTAAAACATGTCTTGTGGTTGTAACTACTTCAAAAATCGAAAATATTTGTCGTTTTAAACATGAAGTTAGGTGGAAAGGTATAACATCCCTGCTCGGGCGCCAAAAGCAAGCAAATTTTTAACGGAAAACTATGTGTAGTAGATACTGTAGGTCCTTATATTCTCTAAGACTTATAGTTAACTAAAAATTAGATTCAAAAGTAAAATGTGCATATGTCCCTGCTCGGGCGCACACCCCAACATTAGCTTAGACACTATATTTTTGACCCATGGTCACAAATATGTTAAAAATAGAAAATATTTGTCATTTAAGACTTGAATTTTCACTATGTCCCTGCTCGGACGCTACTTCACAAACTAGTAGATATGCTTGATCCGCATTACCTTAAGAACTTAAACTTTAGTTTAGGTTCAATAGAATAACATTTTCTTTTGTCCCTGCTCGGGCGCCACATGGAAATTATATTGGACTATGTTCGTGCTCGGGCGCCAAATGTGAAAAATTAGCTTAGTAACATGTTTAAACAAGGCCCATGGTCACAAATACGTCAAAAATCTGAGATATTAGTCTTATAAATGTCCCTGCTTGAGCGTCATATATGTACAAGTTTGCTTGCACCATGTCCCTGCTCGGGCGCTGCTCGGAAAACTATTTGTAGAAGATATGCTAGGTTCTCACATTGATTCAACTTCAATTTGGTTGAAGACTTTAAAAATTTCGTATGTCTCTGCTCGGACGCCAAATCTCAAAATTACCTAAGACACATGTTAAAGCATGGCCCATGGTCACAACTATTGAAGAACCCTAAAATATTTAACTTTTATAACGAAAATTCAGGTTCAAAAGTAAAATGTCCCTGCTCGGGCGCCACAAGTGAGTATATTTTCACCATGTCCCTGCTCGGGCGCCGCTTAGTAAACTGTTTGTTTGTAGACACTAGAACACTAGAATTTGACTATCTTAAAGACTTAAAGTTATGTTGTGTTTATGCTGTTAATAACTGTATAACAAGCTAAATCCCCCAGACCCAGCTCCCACACAGATACACACACACACGTGGGGCTGCTTGGGCGCCATGTTTGGAATTGATTTAGTTGCAATATGATTAATTATATATTGTAGCCATTGTTATTCATATAAAACACTTTGGCTTTGTTTGACTTTCTGGCAACTTCGGCTCCATTATTATAATGTGCTCGGAATGTTTGTGCTTTTGCCGCCATTTGCATGACAAGCGATTGACTTTTTGGCCACGTGCAAAGCATAAAATTGCTAACAAATATACATATATATAGATATATATATGTATTGTGTGTGTGTGTGTTTGTGTTTAGCTTTAGAACTGATTATCCGACTTGTTGTGAAGTTAGTTTTGTTATCCTCTCTCTGGCCTCGGCTATACCAAAATTATGCAAATAGATTTGTCTTTCTAAGGATTCCATCTCTGTTGTCTGGCCTAAAAATTTTCAAGTCGAAAAAAAGATATATAAATAAAGTTGTCTGAGCTCCGGCAGCATAATTTACTTTTAAATGTAAAAATCAAGTCAGTCGGCTGTCAAATGATATGAAGATATGAGGATTTTCAGCACGGAGAAAAAAGATATAATAAAATGAAATGAAATAAAATACGCATACGCAGCGTTGTTCGCACAACGGTGGCAAATAAATCAAAGTGAGAACAACGACGACGATGAGGAAGGACCTGGAGGACTGGGAGGACTGGGAGGACGACACCGCGGCGCCGAGATTCCTGTTTTTACTGTTGTCTCTGAGCTGGCATGCCGAGATTTATGCTCGCCGTTGTTTATGAGACTGGCTGTCCCCCCTACCAGCCCCCCCTGCCAACCCCCTGCCAGCACCAGTCCCAGCCCGAGTCCCTCCTGGCAGCTGCCACACATTAGCATAAATCTGAGTACTCTCTCGATAGTTAAGTTTGGACACGCTGCACAGTCGATCGACTCTAACGGTACGCCAGTATTATCTCTAGTCGGGCCTTTGGCCCTGATAAGTTATTATTGCCGTTCCATTAGGCAATGACATGCGACGCACAAAAAATAACTACACTAAGTACAAATCGTTGTACAGTTTGCAGCGCGCTGCGGTCCATGCTCGGGCGCCATGCTTTGCTGTTCCTGCTCGGGCGCCATGCTTAGCTGTCCCTGCTCGGACGCCATGCTTAGCTGTCCATGCTCGGGCGCCATGCTTAGCTGTCCCTGCTCGGACGCCATGTTTAGCCGCTGTCCCTGCTCGGGTGCTTTATAGTCTGCTTGTGCACCCTGCTCGGGCGCTACTGTTGTATTTAGCATTAATATTTATGATTGCTCATCTGTGTATAGCTATAGCTATAGCTTCATGTTGTTCCTGTTCCTGTTCCTGTTGCTTTGTGGGTCGCATTCGCATTCGCATTCTTGTTATACTCTTTTCGCAGAAAAGAGTATATTCACTTTGTCCGAAAGTATGTATTACATTGAAGGAAACGTCGTAGACCCTCAAAAGTTACAGGACAAAAACAATCGATTGAGCCATATACATCTGTATGTTCGTCCGTTTGGATGTATGCACACTAGTCCCTCAGTTTTAGAGCTATCCTAATGAAACTTGACACGTAGCATTCATTTGTTATGCATCAGATTTGTCGGAATCGATCGGATTGAATCATTATATCATATAGCTGCTTTATAACCGTATATCGGTTGTGCCCATATTCCCCATATTTTCCAACTTATAGGATTGAAACTTCTAAGGTTTGCGATTATCTAGCGCTCTACCAAATTTTATACGGTTCAGACTTCTATATCATATAGCTCCCATATAAGCATAAATCGGTTTTGCTCATCTTTCTCAAGCTTACATACTCCCAAGATTTGTTATTATCTACCGAATTTCATAAGGATCGGACCACCATGGGTACCATATAACCAAAAATCGGGCTTATATCCCATGTTTTCAAACGTATTGCACTGAAAGTTCATATACTCCCAAAGTTCGTTTTTATCGACAGCTCCATCAAATTTCATAAGGTTCGGACTACTATATGTTATAACTGCTATATAAACAAAAGTCGGTTTTGCTCACATTTCCCATTGTTTCAAACGTATTAAACTGAAAGCTCACGTACTCCCAAGATTTGTTATAATCTACCGCTCCACTAAATTTCATAAGGATCGGACTACTATTTCATATAGCTGCCATATAAAATTAAATCGGTTTTGCCCATATATCTCATGTTGTCAAACGCATTTTACTGAAAACTCACATACACCCAAGACTCGTTATTATCTACTGCTAACTTCGAGAAAAGAGTATGAAATCTTCGGCGCGCCGAGGATAATCCTTCCTTAGTTGTTTTCATTGCTTGCTTATTGCGCTGATTTTATGACGAGTATTATTTCCCTTTTTTTTTAACGTGCCGCATAAAAATTCCAACAACAAAAAGAGGGGAGAGGAGAGTGGAGAGTAAGGAAAATAAAATTCATTTTCATGCTCGGCAGCTGCCAAACGCACAAGCTAAATCTTTGGCTTTTCCTTTTCCCAACGAGAGACAGTTGCAAGTTTTTTCCATTTCATTTTCCAATTTCATTGGCTTTGCTTTGCTTTTCAGCTTCATTGAGCGCATTTGTTACCTTGCCTTTCGCCCCCAAACGCCTCTGGTTCCCCCTTTTCCCGCTTTTTCCTCTTTTTTTATATTATACCATATACTATAGGGTATATATAGCTGTGTGTGTGCTTATGAGTATTGTCGTTTTAAATACGCAACCATAAAATTCATACTTTTATGCCCGCGCTTTTATTGACCACACGACGTAGGGGCTACCTGGGGCTGCAGCTGGAACTCTACTTTTACCCCGATCCCTATCTCTGTCCCCAGCTTTAACATTTTCAAAAACTAACTGTTACAGCACTTCCTTTACAATAGCATTTTGTTAGATTTTCAGTTCTTGGCATATTTACTAATTGAATTCCATGCTGCATTTGAAAGATAAGCTTACAGCTCTTGACTCGAGTCCCTGCTCGGGCGCCAAGGGCCAAATTAATTTACAGATTTGCAAATTATTATAAAATCATTGTATAAAGCTTCATTTTCAGGACTCTACTTTGTGTATAAAAGTCAAATTGAATATATATTGGGTCTAGCAAAAAGTTATCCATTATTTTTAATATAAGCTTAGCTATTGACTCGAGTCCCTGCTCGGGCGCTAAGGGCCAAATTAATTTACTAGTATGCTAAATTTTTGATTAAATCATTGTATAAAGCTTCTGTTTCAAGACTCTATAATAAAAGCCATGGATTCTCTTCTAGCACGGGCTTGAACAAATTTTAACGCTTGGCGCCCGAGCAGGGACATATTGAAAAGTTTACTTTTGTATCGAAATTTCAGTATTCAAAGATAAATATTTTAGTTTTTATTAGTACTTAAGACCTGGGGTCATGTTTTAACATGTGTTTAAGCTAATTTTGATGTTTGGCGCCCGCGCAGGAACATAGTAAAAATGTATTTCCACATGGCGCTCGAACAGGGACAAGTGCAAATGCTATGCTTTTGAGCCCGAACTTAAGCTTAAGTTCTTAAGGTTATGTGGATCTGATATATCTACTAGTTTTTTAAGTGGCGCCCGAGCAGGAATATTGTAAAAAATTACTTGCATGTGGCGTCCGAGCAGGGACATAGTGAAAATTCAAGTCCTACTTGCGTATTTTGACGTATTTGTGACCATTGGTCTAATTTTGTCTAAGCTAATTTTGGTGTTGTGCGCCCGAGCAGGGACATATGAAAATTTCAGTTTCGTATTTAAATTTAAGTTTTATAATAATTATAATAAATTAGGTCTTTAGTTTAATGGAAATAAGTAATTGATTTTCCTAATATATTCTATATCTTATCGCACCAAAAAGTTTGCAGAAAGTGGCGCCCGAGCAGGGGCAAAATATTTTGTATAATGGAATACTTTTTACTCTACCAAATATTGATATATTCATACTATTTTGTGAATGAATTTCAGGAATATCATCAAATTTCTATTCAATAGCCCAATAATAGCAGACTTATATCTATTATACTCCTATAAAGCGATCTATATCAATAATTTACTTGATATTATAATACTAATTAGAGCATTGGCTTTGTATATTGTTTATTCCTGAATTTTTACTACATTTTTGCTTTGCCTTATCAATATAATAAAAACAGTACTACTAATGCTATATTTTTTGATTCCCTCTTCCCTTTATAACCTTTTCAAATCTGCTCCCAATACCCAAGTCTTTTACCTCTATAAACATAAATTATTATCAAAATTATAATGGCATTTAAATTTGCTACGATTTGGAAAATTAAATTCTCATTACATTTGCCTTTTTGCCATTTTCTTTTGGATCGACCCTTATAAGTTGGCATATTTATTTGCCTTATCCGACCATATGTAATACCGTAATAATATCTAATCTGAAATTCGATTGCCCTGTGCTAATGCAGTCTACCTTTGGGCATTTCGAATGGGGCCCGAAGTATTTATTTATTTCTGTTTCGTGTGGGCATTTGTATGCAGACTTCTAACCCAATCACTGAATATAAATGCGATTGGGAATCTCGGAACCCCAGTAACCCCCCACTCCCTCAAACAGGGGGTGCGCTAGACCCATAAAATGCGGCAATATATGCCTAACACGCATGTATGTGTAGGGAGTATATGAATTAAGATTTTTGGCATTTAATAAAATGTACACATTTTTTTTTATTAGGGGGGAAGGTAGAATCCGAGTTCGGTCGGAGGAACATGTCTATAAATAATGAAAAGTTATGCGTGTCTCCCGACAGCAGGAAAAATGGAGGGAAAAGTCAAGTGAAAATTGAAATGGCGGCATTTAAGTGACATACAATTTTCCATAATCTAAGCAAGGAGGGAGAAAGATATATATGGGGGGGTAGTACAGGTGGGCTCAGGTTTTCAGATTTCAATGGCGGACAGGTGGACAGGTGGACAGGTGGACGGGCGGACAGGACTTGACAAGTAATTCGAAATCATCGACGAGACGTTGTCGCAGCCTTGGCTTAAGATTGAGATTTTAGAATTGAGATTAACATGAAGCTCTGACAGCTTTTAGCTGACTTTCTCCTGCCTTTCTACCCCGTCCCCTTCCCCATCCCCTTCCCCATCCCCTTCCCCATCCCCTTCCCCTTGGCCTTTCTCTTTCTCTTTCGCCGTCGATTTCGATTTCGATTTTGCTTTCGCTTCATTTTCCTTTTTGTCGCTTTTATTTTTTATTATTTAACACAGCTGCAGCTGTTGCCAGGTGAAAGCAATGAAAGCAGCAGGCTCTGGGGGCAGGTGGGGCAGGTTGGGACTGGCGGACTGGGGGCGTTGTGGGTGTGGCAGCTGCTGTGGCAGGTGGCAGGAGGCAGGTGAATGAAGCAGGATGAAACTGCGACCAACGCCAAAGGCGTCGGATGTGGCATGTTTGCTGGCAACGGTTCTGCTCATTACTTAAAAGCGCGCGTTGCCAACTTGATTGAATGGGCGTTGTGGGCGTGGCACAGTGTGTGTGTGTGTGTGTGTGTGTGTGTGTGTGTGTGTGTGTGTGTGTGTGTGTGTGTGTGTGTGTGTGTGTGT
>JBANCY010000600.1:0-25810 GCA_037040045.1 Phorticella flavipennis | reverse complement strand
GTGTGTGTGTGTGTGTGTGTGTGTGTGTGTGTGTGTGTGTGTGTGTGTGTGTGTGTGCTTAATTTAGTTTACTTTCAAGCAAAACTTCTCCCGCATTCCCAAGTGTGTAATTTTAAATGTCAGCAACAATAAACACACACACACAACATGTGTGTGTAGCTGTGTGTGTGTGTGTATCTGTGTGTGTGTGTGTGTATCTGTGTGTGTTTTGTTTGTGTGTCTAGGATTTTTCTTATAGCCCTGCGACCAACTGACTTACTTGAACTTAAAGCCAATGTAAACAGTTGCCACAATTTTCTACACTTCTGCCCAGATTTTCCTGCTTTTCCTGAATAAAAAAAACAAGTCAAAAAGTTTTAGTCGAGTGAGCTCGACTACGACATACCCTGATCCCGAGCCAACATGCCGAATTTCGTGCCTCTAGCTGCAATAGTTTACCCGCCGGGTGGCCTAATCTATTTTTCATCTTTGGGCATTTTTGCCCGTTTTCAGCAACTTCTAGGTCTTATAACTTCGGTGTTTGTGATCTAATCGTTTTGAAACTTTCAGGATTAGCTTATGATATATTCATAAATATAGATATTAGTATTGGATATATTTTGATAACTATTGTAGAAATTATGGACACTTATTAAATTTAATGGGATTTAATAGGATGGGAAAAATTTTTCGGATGCCACTTTCTGAATAGTAACTTTGGGCACCCACATACCAAAGTTCACGACTCTTTCATAAAATTTGTGGCTGCTATACACATTTCGTCACTCTCCAGGAAAATCCAGGGGCTTATCAAGATTTTGGGAAACCATATTCTGCATTTTGCATTTATGCCCCTGTATACCTAATTTGAAGCCAATAGCTCTATAAATGCAAAAGTTATGGCCACCTTTTCGATTATCGGACGAAGGGGGCATAGTATCATCGAAATCTTAGAACTCGATATGTGTATTGTACACCCAACCTTCATGCCGAATTTCAAGTCTTTAGCTCTTAGACGGACGGACGGACAGGGCTATATCAACTCCGCTATTGATCCTGATCAAGAATATATATACTTCAAGGGGTCTGCCTCCTTCTGCCTGTTACATTCATTTGCACAAACTTATTATACCCTTCATCAGAGTATAAAAACTAACATATTATTCCGCAATATTTCATTATAACAATCAATCAGTTCATTTCGCTCAACTTTTTCACGCGAATTTTAACTAAGAACACCTCAATTTTCCCACATTTGCGGTCAGAGTTGAGCTTATTATTTCCATGTAAATCAACATTTACTCATTAAAATAAAACAATATAATCATTTATTTCATTATTTATTATCATTATTTTACATATATAATAACATAAGCCTAAACATTGTGGCACAAGCAACATATTTCGGCGGAAAAATTATATTATAAAAAAATATTTCATTTTAATTTATTTGTCGCAATTATTGCAAATCATTTTATAGAAGAAAAAACATCAATAAATTCAAAGAGACTGTTTGCATTTTAATTCCATGTTTTATAAAGGGAAATTTGTAATTTTCCCAATTGAAATGCAATTGATTACATCGAATCAAAGCAAAAACCATTTGCATATCTTAATGATATTCTTTTACCTTGATTTTCCCTGAACTAAAAACTATTTGATAAAAGCTTTTGCAAAAAAAAAGGAAATTATTTGTAATTAATTTTTCTAAGGCCAATCTTAAAGGCGGATTATTTGCTCCTAAATACTATCTATATTTATCAGAGGTATTATGAGTTGGAATTAGTTTTAAGTGTTTTTTTTTTCGCCCAACTTTGAAAATTTATTGTTACAAATTGATTATTCAAAGTTTTACCCATCGACAGCCATTACTTTTGGCCATTTTTCGGTCAATTTTCGGGTATTAGCTCGGAAGTAAAATTCGTCTTCTGAGGGATCCATGTATCGATCATATTTTTTGTTTGTTTCGTCATCAGAAAAGATGGTGATCAGAAGGAGAAAGGTCAGAGCTATACGGTGGCTGGGGTAGGACTTCCCAATTGCCCAACCCTTTTGCCAATTTTTCGGTCAATTTTCAGCTCGGAAGTAGAACTCATCTTTTGAGGGATCCATGCATCGATCCAATTTCTTATTTCCTCGTAAGTGGTGAAGTGCTCAGTCAAGCCATGTGCCATTAATCCGAAAAGATGGTAATCGGAAGGAGCAACGTCGGGGATATTCGGTATTCCTCAATGGTAGGTCTTCTCTACGATGTGTTCCCAAGTCAATTTTAATGACCCAATATGTGGACGAACGTTTCCTTCTGCTGCAAAATTACTTTTTCCTGTCTATCCGAAAATTGCGGACGTTTTTCTTGCCATGCTCGGCTCAAATGCATCAATTGATGTCGGTGTACCTTCCGCGTGATAGTCTCGTCTATCCAGATGGTGCCAGCATAAGCTTAGAGTTATAAATGTTAGGCATGCCTGTCGATGATAAGGCAAGGCCGGGGTATCCATAGGATGCCCGACGATGGGGATAATCGTAATGGATTCACTATTCATCGCCAGTTTTAGGCTTTAGTTCATACGACAACCAATTTCCTAACTTCCGAATCATTACGATTGTATTTATACGATAGCAAAGAGCTGGTGGAGGGATTCCAAATTATGCTGCAAGATCCATTTATTTCCAAAATTTCCATATTCTATCTTTTGACTTACCATAAACTTGTCAAAACTTAGGGGCCTCAGTGGAACAGTTGATAGCGCAGTGTCCACCAAGCGAATTCGAGGAGGACTTGAAATCCACCCACGTAAAGAAATTTCTTCCGTGAAGGAAGTAGAAATAGAGGAAAATAATGCTTCAGGCGTTGACCCAATGGAGTTGTTATGGGCATATAATAATAATAAGCTTGTCGAAATTCCAAAGTTTTCCATGTGCCATGCCTGATGCAACTGCATTTTTCATGTGCTTTTCACATATAATCCCAAAAAATGTTCATCATGGAGCCAGTTAGCCAAGTTAGAACAAGCCGATGAATAGATTGTGGACTTTGTAATCGGTTGCGTAATGCTAATGCATCACATATTCAGGCCAGGACAGACCCAACCCAACCCAACCCGACCCAACCCAACCCAACCCAACCCAACCCGACCCGACCAGGCCAGGCTGAAAGGGCCAATACAAGTCGTCGTATCGGGCTGTGCGTTGTGCTGAGCCAAGCAGATCTCTCTGGTGAAACTGTGTGGGATGGGATGTGGGCGCTGAGCCGATGGGTGGGTGGAGACACTGAGTCGGGGTGGCCAAAGGGTTTTGCAGGGCCGATAGATAGGACACGTATCTAATAAAATGGCTGGCAGTGCGCGGCGCTGCCTTCGATCTAGTTGGGTTTGGGTCTGGTTTGGTCTGGCCTGGTCCTTGTCCTCGTACTGGTCCTGGTCCTGGGTCCGTTCTGGCTGTGTGTGGAGAAACATTTTAAGAGCTGTTGCAGCACATGGCAAATATTT
Organism: Phorticella flavipennis; assembly: GCA_037040045.1. Taxonomy (NCBI): domain Eukaryota; kingdom Metazoa; phylum Arthropoda; class Insecta; order Diptera; family Drosophilidae; genus Phorticella; species Phorticella flavipennis. The sequence goes on along the minus strand of JBANCY010000600.1, from coordinate 22,343 downwards.
GGCCAAAGTTATCAGCTTTTGTGAGCTCATTAAATTTTGTCAATGTAAATATGTGTGGGAAGTGTGAGCGGCAGGCGCTTAGAGGTGCCACAGGACATTCGAGTGCAGCATGCAACACGTAGCCGGGCGACAAGCGGCATATGCAGCACATCCTGAACATCCTGCACATTTCCTGTACTGAATCGTTCCCATTCTCATTCCCAATCCCATTCTGCTTGCCATTCTGGTTCGTTCTTATCCTGCTCCGTTTCGTCCTTGCGAATTTATTACGTGCAAATGTAAATAGCGGCACGTGCTGCACTCCCAAGCCCAAACCCAAGCCAAACCCAAGCCAAACCCAAGCCAAGTCAAGCCAAGCCAAGTCGAGTCGAGTCCTTCAACGAGTCCTGTTCCCTGCGCCGTTGCCTGCTCCAAGATGAATGCTCGCCGCGTCCTGCTGCCAATAAAAATGTTGTCGTCGCCAAACAAAGGCTGGCCCTGCTCCCCCTGTGCCCCCCTGGGCACACCACTCGCCCCCTCCTTCTATGGCAAGTCAACGCTGTGGCATGCAACGCTTTGTCAATAGATAAAGTATCTACAAGATACAGATACATCGACAGCAACAACGACACCCTGCAAAAGAACGCCACAAATATGCAATATTTAGTTTATTTATTTGACACCGACGCACAGAGGCGTAGGCCAAAATACCCTAGAATAGGGGGTAACAAACTTAACTCAGCTCGAGGAAAAGTTTGCGAACAAATTCTTCAAAAAGAGTCAAACTTGAAAAATATATCTTTAAGCTTGCTTAAAAACTGTCATTTTGTGCACTAACAAATTTGTGTCTATGACGCAAATTATTTGTGCAAATTTTTTAAATTTATTTATCCAAATTTTTGAAGCTTACCCTAAGCCAACTTGTACAAAACTGACAAATGTATTAATCAAATTTTATATGAAAAAGAAAATGATTTACGGAAAAGTTTTAAATATTAGGAAATATATCAACTGAAAAAGTTTGACGCCAACAAATTTGTCATTTGCCTACGCATATTTTGTGTCCTTGCAAATTTGGCGCAAATTTTTAAGAAAATATGAATGAAAAAGTAATATTTCGGGGCTAAACAATTTATGAAACTTTGCACAATTCGCACGAATCTTTTCCCAAAGCATCATGTTTGTTTAACAGATATGTCAACTTCTACAAATGGGACAACAAATCGCTATGGCAAATAAATTTTCTATATTTTGTATAGCAATTTCTAGCGAATTGAATGCATTTTGTCACAAGCAAACAAATTTTGGCATAGTTTTTCTAAGTAATAATTTTTCTAAGCAAACTTTAATACAAACATTCTTTAACTTTCTTATTGGAATGAAATCTATAAGTACAAACTGTTTTGGGAAACCAATTTGTCAAATTTTGTATAGATTTTGCACAAATTTTTTGTAAGCGTTGCATCAACGAGAAAAAATATCAGTTCAATAGGTCTTGTCACATGCGGACAAATTTGTGCATAGTTTGAGCGCAAACTTTTCTAAGCTAGCTATAATGCAAACTTTAGGAGGCCTTCCTGTTTAAACGATATATATTGGATCTACACTCTATAAGCACAAATTGCTCAGGCAAACAAATTTGTCCACAAATTTTATAAGTTTTATAATATGGATTTCTATGATTTGTGTGATAAACAGACAAATTTGTGCATATTTTGATAAACAAACTTTCTCAAATTTTCCCCTAAAAACTCAATCCCTGCCACTGTGCTGCATGGCATCCATATTGATTCCCCCAAACTGCATGTCCCCCGAATCGGGGGCCCCCTATGTATTCCTTCCCCTACGATAACCCTCTTCTTTCTAGCTTTTCGCCTTTCTTCTCTTCTTCTTTCTTTTGTAGCTTTTAGTTCAACCAGTAAATTTGACAGCAAATTGCAAATTTTGCTAAGCAGCAAACGGTTTCAACTTTAAGAAATACGTTTTCCAAATTAGTATACAATCGATAACCGATTATTTTAAATTTTCGATTTATTTACAGCAGTCACCAATGCCAAGTCTTCTGACCATCATCTATATATTGAAGCAATGTTAATTGGAACTACTTTAAGCTTATGATGATGATGGTGGCCAAGCAAAACGGCGATAGGATCGCCAGCAATAGCAGCATCGATAACGATAACGATAAGTTTCAGAAAGTCACTTGGATGTGGAGCATAAGGCAGCATAGACAGAGACGGCAGCAATTGGCGCCGATTAACGATAAGAAATTGAATCGATCAACAAACAGACCAAAGCTGGCGCCGTTACAGTACTTGGGCACGGATGTGGGCGTGGCTGTGGGCATGGCACCAGGAGGCGTACGCTTGCAATTGTTGTTGCTGTTGTTGCTATGCAATTGCATTGGTAAGTAAAAAAGTGCAGTAAGTTTTTGAAAACGAAGCATTCATTTATCGATTTATTACTAAAATATAACATATCGATATTTTACAGAAAAAATATTTCAAGTTTTTTGATTTTAATGAAATTGTTATCGATAAATATTATCAATAGCAGCAAGATATTTGGTGTTGTCGATAATAAAACAAAAATTATCGAAAGTACTGCTACTAAAGATTAATATATGTCGAATCCATATATTGAGCGTTACAAAAGGTAGTTATCGATAGAGAATTATGATTATTTTGAAGGAAAATGTCCTGCAAGGAAAGACTTCCTCCATAATTACAGAATCTGAAAGCAAACTACTTATTCATGGGAAGATTATTATAATAATTAGAAAACAAAAAGGTATCGATTAATAAGCGAAGATAAAACCAATGATATTACTATCACCTGAAATCAAGTACAAGTTATCGTAACCGATGACACCAAAACATGTCTTGCTAAGCTAAAATTTTTATCGATAACAAGTAATTTGCTTTTGCTTTTTTTGATTAATGCACTAACGATAACCCATGACAGCCAAATCAACTGGTAAATGTTATCGATAGCTTGCGAAAACTTAAAATTGCCTGCTGCTCATATTGATTTGCGATATTTCGATAAATACCCGATATTGCCTTGTATTTCATTACTATTATTATCATATATTGCTATTATCTTTAGTCTGAGATGTCTTGTGAGAAATGCCGATAAACCCAATAAGAAAATTAAATTCGTTAATTGTTCAATCAATGTTTTCTCTTCATGGCAATTTTCCCCATTGAAATGAAGATATTTCCGTTTCACACAAAATCTCCTCAGTGAGCGCCTTTGAGCCGGACTTTGTCATACCCCTGGAGAATGTGACCGTCGCCCAGGGACGGGACGCGACCTTTACCTGCGTGGTCAACAATTTGGGTGGTCATCGGGTGAGTGGTGACGGTGCGTCAGCCCCAGCCAAGGTATGTATCGGTTTTGCAAAACGCAGCGTTTCAATTTAAGCCCACAAAACAGCCACACATTACTTATCACAGTTATCGTTTATCAGTTATCGTTTATCGGTTATCGTTTCAGTTACACACACACACAAACACTTTAGTTATGTTTGACAGTTTTCCAAGTTTTCACAGTGCACCAATTTAATGCACAGTTTTCTTATGAATCGATAAAAAACAAAACGATATAATAATAACGATAACATACAATAATTGCACAATAATCACAATTATGTAACCTTTTGAGCGCACCTATCCTTATATAAGTATTATATAATATCAAGTACCAATCATACCAATTACTCGTACCACTTGCATAATACAATACTCTATAAGTATCTACACATATATGATATGATATATAGGTTTAGCACTCTGCATACTCAGCGCACCGAATGCACCGCAAAGCCCACAATAACTGTATCAATATCTATATATAATATGTATAAAAGCCGAAGCAAAAATAACTGTATACTTAACATTCGATAACAATAACAATAACTACAACAATATGACACAAAAGCAAAAATTTATTTGGCATAAAAACTTAGGTTATGTCCGTTTTTTGGGCATGACAGAAATTTAAATACCCTTTGCAGTGTATGGGCTAGCGCAGATAAGAGATAATATTCGCCGATCTATAAGCCGGGAGCAAAGAAATTATGAAATTCCTCCAGCTTATTCAGTTCTTTCCATTCAAGAAATAATTATCGAAACCTCTATAACTTCCTTTTTGGCAAAATAGAGCACTTTCCCTCTTCAAATGTATTAAACATTTCTAAAAAACTTAGAAATTTCTCACAAGTATCACAAGTATATCTTTCCTAAGTTTTTCGTAAAAGTTATCGATAGTATTGACAATTTCGCAGCGCTAAGTGTCAGTTCTACGGAAATACAAGAAAAACTTTATAGACTGAAAGGGAAACTATTATATAGCTGCGTTCTCAACAGGAAGAAAAACGATAGTATTCTGTATAATGAGTGATTTCTTAAGATCCAATTCAATTTAATAGATGGGCAAGTAATTCTTGAATCAAAAGCTTTGCAACTCCCAAATTAGTGCAAAATTTATGGAAAGTAGAGAGTTGAGCAACCATTCTATATATGGATATTTGTGGTAATAGGTGTGTAGCTTTAATAGTTAGGTAATATGATTTGTGAGGTTATTTTAGATTAGGTTAGGTTAGGTTAGCTAAGTAAGGTTTGGTTACGTTGGGTTCGGTTAGATTAGACCAAGCTCAGTAAAGTTTGGTGAGTATAGGTTATGTTAGGTTAGATAAATAATTTTGACTTTTTGTTGGGTTGGGTAGCTTATGTTGAATTAGGTTAGGTTAGCTTGTGGTGGGTTACCTTAGGTTAGGTTAAGCTAGATGGAAATCACGTAAACCGTGCAAATTGTATGGAAAGTAACGAAATATATATCGGTGGTAAGAAAAGCACTATAGGTAGTAAGAGAGTTGAGCAAATATTCTATATATGGATATTTGTGGTAATAGGTTTGTAGCTTTAATAGCTAGGTTAGATAATTTGCTATTATGTGAGGTTATGTTAGATTATGTTAAGTTAGGAAAGGTTATGTTAGGTTACTTAATTAAGGTTTGGTTACGTTAGGTTATGTTAGATTAAACCAAGCTTTGTAAAGATTGGTGAGTGTAGGTTATGTTAGGTTAGATCATATTAGGTTTTGACGTTTCGTTAGGTTGGACTGAGTTAGGTTAGGTTAGCTTGTGGTTAGTTAACTTAGGTAAGGTTAAGCTAGGTTTCGAGATTTTATGAAGCAACAAACTGTCAGTTCTTATGGTTATTGACAGCATTTAGTCTTATCAGTTGGGTAGTTAAGCAAGAAGTTATAGCCTCCATCCCGTCTCCAATATAATGCTACAACTACACTCTGCAAAGGGTATAAAACAGGAATGACATTAAACAAAAATTTTTAAAAAATAATCGGAAAAGCATTCCAATTGGCGACTGGCAGACAAAAAGATATGGCAACGCTGCCTTTATGCGATGTGTATTGTTTTTATCACCGCATTATTATTAGCGAGCACATTTAATTTACACCGAATCAACGAGGACCAGGAAAAAAATACTGGGAAAATAGTGGAAAAACTGGCGCATATTTAATAAAGTATTTCATAAAGTATTCCGGGCAAACAATGTGCAAAAAAATGAACCGAAAGCGATTGTTGTTAATAACAATAAACAATTACACAAAAACAATGCGTTTGACAATTGGAGTGGTTTTCAACAACAACAACAAGAACAACAAAAATATATCGTATAAATATATATGAGAATCAAATACAACTAGCAAGAAAGCTCCAGTCGAGTGAGCTCGACTACGAGATACCCTGATCCCAACTGCGTAATCCATTTTTCATCTTTGGGCATTTTAGTCCGTTTTCAACAAATTCTTGGTCTTTTAACTTCGGTGTTTATGATCTTATCGTACTGAAATTTTCAGGATTGGCCTAAGACATAATCATAAATAAAGACACTAGATTTGGATGTATTATGATAATTAATGGAGAAATTATAAGCATTTATTTGAGTTAATGGAGACCAGTTTTAGATGAAGAAAAATTTTGGTTGCCACTTTCTGCATAGTAACTTTGGGCACCCACATACCAAATTTCACGACTCTTGCATACAATTTGTGGCTGCTATACACATTTCGTGAATTTCCGGGACAATGGAGAGGTGTATCACAATTTTGGGAAGTCATATTCTGCATTTTGCATTCATGACCCCATATAACAAATATGGAGCCGATAGCTCTATTAATGCAAAATAAATGGCCAATTTATCGAAAAATGAATTTATCGATTATCGGTCGAAAGGGACGTGGAATAATCGAAATCTCAGAGCTTGATAAGTGTATTGCACACACGGATCTTCATGCCGAGTTTCAAGTCTCTAGCTCTTATAAACTCCAAAATCACACGGACTGACGGACAGACAGGCGGACAGTGCTAAATCGATTTGGCTATGATCCTGATCAAGAATATATATACTTGATGGGGTCTGCCACGCCTCCTTCTGCGTGTTACATACTTTTGCACAAACCTAATATACCCTCCATACCTATTTTCAATTGTGATCAGGGTATAAAAATGGAAAAATTCTACAAAAACAAAGTGAAATTTTGCAACGGCCGGAAAAAGTTATGTGTGGCATCAACTGTAATCCTTGTAAATCCTTAAAGTGTATTATGCAACAGAAACAAAAAGAGTATTACGAAACGATTATAACAACAACAACAATAATAACTATGATGTGCAACAGCTTGTGAAGAGGTGTAGTGTCTGTCGCATTAGTTAATTGACAAGTTGGGAAATAGCCTAAGCCAATTGGGAAACGGTGGAAAATCAAATCAAATCAAATCAAATATAAATACATGATAGGGAGAGCTTTATTGTAGAAACGTTCACAATAGAGAAGTTCGACTGTATTTGGATTGTGGCAAACTTTTTAATTGTTTTGATAAAAGCTAAGGAAATGGAATATTGAGGAATTCATAGAAAGAAATAGATACGCTTTATAGAAACAAAAAATTGATTTTCGAGTAAGAATCAAAAGGATTGGATGAAATTTTAAAATGTGGACAGATCATTTTTAAAAAAGAGAAATTTGATTCGATCCTCTTCGAAGAGCGATTTGATTCTTACGAAGGAATTTGATTTTTATAAGGTCTCCCGCTTAAACGGCAGAAAACAGTGTAATTCTGTGAGTTAGAAGGGAAGAATGTGGATCTGTGAATTAGAATTTAGGAAATAACAGAGACGCTATGATATCTCATTAATATAGAGGATAATCATGCCTTTGTGATGAAATATAAAATGAAAGGAATAAGCCATAGAGAAAGAGTAAAATAGAAACATGATTTCTCCTAAGGAATATGTTTTTCTAATTTTAGCTCCAGATACGATCGGAATCTAAAAGCAAACATTGTCTCTTGCATAGATTCTTCTTTTCGAAAATTCCTCAATTTTTTGTTCTCATAGTATATGAAAAACAAGATCTTTTTCAAAAACCAAAGAAACAAAAGAGACAAGAAGAAGATTCTTCAAGAGGGAAACTAATTTTTTCTCAAACTTTGCATATAATAACATTGAGTTCGACAAATTCTACAATATATAGCTTCTGTGCTTATAATCCGAACATTCTGAAATTTTCAGAAATTATTAGTATTATTATATGGCCTTATCAACCCAATGAGATCAAGGCCTGAAGCACTTTTATTAACTTTTCCCACGTCCCCCCTAATCTTTAGAGTTTATACTATATGAATTTCAGCCCGTTCAACTCTGTGGGAACAGAAATCAATCCAGCAATAAAAGTGACATTTATATCCCAACTTGAACTCTATCTGTCATATCTGAAATAGCTCCAATTCCAAATTCTAAACCCGAAAAATGGCTTTAGTCAAATGTCAATTAAAACATTTGAGAGCAATTTTGTTGTCCGATTTGAAAATGAAAATAATCCAGTGTGAAATGTAACTTTGGTTGGGGATTTGCTCTTCGGACTGTTATTCCTATTTTATGAATGTTATTTTTAACCCTCTTTTCTCTGTCGTTTTTTAATATTTCTCTGTTTGGTTTCAATTCGATGTGTTTGCACTCCACAAAGGGTGTTAATCAACAAAATGGGATCATAAATAAAGGCGACATATCAAATAAATCCTTCAATGTTTCAATCAAACAAAAACAATACAACAATTAGACAGAGTGGGGGGACAAGTTGTGTGTGTGAGGGGAGGGGGGACTCTACTCAATTTCATTTTATTTAAACTATAAATATATAAATAAAATATTGTCAACATAATAAAATAAATTGCATACGCTTTGGGGACCCAAAAAATTCTGCAGCTGATAAAACAGAACGGGAAATTACATTTATGTTTTGCGAATCGAGTGAATATCAAATACGCTTTCAAATTAACAACAACAATAACAATAACAACAATAATAAAAATAACAATAACTGGCGCAATGCCAGTTAAAGAACACAGCAAAAGGCCAACAAAAGATATGGGTAAACGCAAGGCTTTTGAGGAAAGAATCATGTTGGGAGTAGGTAAATTCCACTGTTCCAAGCTAACAGATGTCAAATTGACCCATGTTCCATTTCCACTGTTTCAAGCTAATTATTTATATTATTATCTGGCCATAACATCCTTATCGGATCACAGCCTGAAGCACTATATGTCTTTATTTCTACTTCCTTCACTGCAAAAACTTTTTTTACGTGGGTGGATTTCAAATCCTACGCCACAACCTTGTTTTTCTAGGAGGGTCAAGCCTATCGACATGAGCGGGACTCGAACTCGCACCTCATGTATGACGAGGCCCCAATCCAGCTAATCATGCTATGATTACAACCATGATGAGAACATTATTTTAAGATCCCAAATGAGCCATAAAAGTATGACATTGTTCTAAAAACTATTAAGAAATATGAGGAAGAAACAATGGCATAGAAACATGTTCCATTTTCGACGTCTTACCTATAAAATTTCTTGTTATGATTAGAATTGACACATTGCTCTAAGAAATTTGATGATATTTGATATTTGATGAAACAATGGAGTAGAAACACATTTCACATTCAACTTCCCAACTATCATATATCTTGGTTTAATTAGATCTCAATGGTTCTGTAACAGCTATGAAAGTTACTGAAAAAACTATGATGAAATGCCAAGCAGAAACAATGGAATGGAAACATCTTCCATTTTCAACGTCTTAACTATTATCAGTCTTGTTATGATTAAAACTATGGGGAAACAGTATTATAAAAGCCTTACTGAGCTATGGAATTGTCACATTGCTCTAAAAACTTTGATGAAATTCCCAGGAGAAACAAATAAGAAAGCTCTAGTCGAGTGAGCTCGACTACGAGATACCCTGATCCCGAGCCCACATGCCGAATATCGTGCCTCTAGCTGCAATAGTTTAGCCGCCAGGTGACGTAATTCACTTTTCACCATTGTCCATTTTGGACCGTTTTCAGCAACTTCTAGGTCTTAAGGTCTCGGTGTTTGTGATCTGATTGTTGTGAAATTTTAAGGATTGGTTTATGACATATTCATAAATATAGACGCTACAATTGAATATATTATGACAGCTATTGCATAATTTATGAGCACAAAATTTTGTTTGCCACCTTCTGCATAGTAACTTTGGGCACCCACAAACCAAATTTCACGACTCTTTCATAAAATTTGTGGCTGCTATACACATTTCGTCACTTTCCGGAACAATGGAGCGGTGTATCAACATTCTCTTAAACCATATTCTGTATTTTGCGATCATGACCCCCTATACCAAATATGGAGCTGATAGTTTTATAAATGCAAAAGAAACGTCCAATTTATCGAAAAATGAATTTATTGATTATCGGTCGAAGGGTGCGTGGTATTATCGAAATCTCAGAACTTGATATATGTGTTGTACACACGGATCTTCATGCCGAGTTTCAAGTCTATAGCTCTTATAATCTCGAAAATCAATGCGTTCAAATGGAGAGACAGACGGACAGGAATAAATCGACTTGGCTATTTGATGCTGATCAAGAATATGTACACTTTAAGGGGTCTGCCTCGCCTCCTTCTGCCTGTTACATACATTTGCACAAGCTTAATATACTCTTCATACCAATTTTCAATTGGGATCAGGGTATACAGGTTGAATAGAAATATGTTTTATTTTCAACGTCCCAACTATCATATATCTGGTTATGATTAGATCTCTATGGTTCCAACAGTATGCTAACTGTCTTAATGACCCATGAAATTCACTGAAAAAACTATGATGAAATACCAACAATGGAATCGAAACATGTTCGCAAAAAGGGAATAAAAATTTCAAATTTGTCAAAAATTTTCCGAACCAAATTTGTATTAAATAAGCTTAAATACTTCTATTCTTCATGAAAATATTAATTCCCCCAAAAGTGAAAGTTTCGCCACATTTCTCCAGTCAATTAACAGTATTCGGGGAATTGAAAAATTTTCGGCAAATAACAAAAAGTTGACATCAAAAATAATAATATAAACCACTGCCCTTTGACCTTATCGTCGACGTGCAGTACGTTTCTATAACCCTACGATATGTGACTTTTATAAAAGGAAAGAGAGAAATATATATTATAAATACATAAAATGATATCCACAGGACGCAGAACCACAAGAAAAACAACAACAAGGACAATTCGCATAATCGTTACAATGTTTTTGTACGCGATTTCAACGACCATATATCCACTATATATATAACTTTTTTTAATAATGTTTTTTCTTTCTTTATGTTGATTTTCATATATTATTTTGGTTGATTTTTTCCAGAAACAGAAAACAGAAATATTAATAAAAATAAATTCAAGCGCACCGAGTTAAAACCGAAACAAACTTTGCACCATTTTCATATATCTATCTATATATATATATAACTATATGTATGTTTCTCTGTATGTCATGTATTTATGTTTGTATTATATATATTATATTATATGTATGTATGTATGTGTATATAGATTCCTTTGTTCAGTCGTGTGTGCTATATGTAATCGGTCAGTGGCGCACTCGAAGGGGCTATAAAAAGGGGGCTATAGATCTGGCAAGCTTGGCACAAAATTTGCACAAATTTTTCAACAAATATTTTGAGCAAATAATTTGCAAAGAGATCAAAAGAAATATATGAAATCGGTAATGGCTTACCTATATCAAAGACATTAGAATGTCTTTCTAATGTCATTGCCTATATAGATCTTCGATTTGAAGTGCAAACTATTTGATATATATATTAAATTTGCACAAACCAAAATAATAACAGATATTTGTGTTTAAAATTTTGTCTTAATCATAAATACATTATTATTATTATTATATGGCCATAAAAAGCCCCATCGGGTCAAAGCCTGAAGCACTTTTCTGAAGAACGTTTTTTAACGTCGGTGGGTTTCAAATCCTACGCCACAACCCAGTTTTTCTAGGAAGGACATGTCTATCGGCATGAGCGGAATTCGAACTCACACCTCTTGTTTGGCGGAATAGTACGCTATCCACTGGTTCACCAAGGCCCCAAGGTTGACGATGGTTAGCACAAACATTTTAAGCAAATAATTTGCGAGAGTCCAAAAGAAATATATAAAATAGCTAGAGAAATTCCATTTTAAGCCCATATTTGAAAATTTTGTTAAAATTTGTGAATATTTGATATTTATGTACAAATTACACCAAAAAGTCAAAAAAGATTATGAAAAATTTGTTATTCTTGATCCAAAATTCTTTATAAAAAAAATTTAAAAACTTTGTTAACAAATTATAAAAAAATTTGCACAAATTTTTGCTAAGAAAAATAGTTGTATTGAAAATTATTATTATTATTATTTAGACAAAATTTGACACTTTTGTTTGCAAATTTTTGTTTAACGAAATTTTTTTTGGCAAAAAGCTTGTTCAACATTTTTTGGCAAAAAGTTTGTGCAAATTTTTTCTTGGCAAAAAGCTTGTGTAAATTTTTATTTAGTTTTTTGGTTAGCGAATTTACTTTGTAAACGAAATATACAGAAATATCAGAAGTTTGTACGCAAACTTTTCAAAATTTGTACACAAGCTTTTGATGTTCGGCCGCACATTGCCTTGTGCCAAGACCCCCCTGGTGTGGCACGCGTGCGCCACTGCACGTCACATACATGCAACATCTACTTAGCCCCTTAGTCCCGTAGAGCTATAGTCCTGTATTTAGGGCCTACTGTATCCTTGCTTTATGACATTTGCTCGCCTTTATTTGCATTTACATTTTGTTTGCGCTCGTTTTTTATTTTATTTTTATATTTTTTAGTCCCATTCACAAACGTGTTCTGTACAATCCGCTGTCGCTTTTGTCTATCCGAGTGGTTCGGGGCCAGGATTTCGCTCCGGCTACTGTTCCTGCTCCTGCCGCCCCTCCCACGGTTTTACTCAATAAATTTGCTTTATTGAGTAAATAAATAAAGTGACAGTCCGGGCGACATCAAACGGACAACGATTCGCGGCCCACTGCCACGCCCCCCGTGCTACCGCCTCGAAGCAAAACCTGTGCTTAACTCTGCTCTTTAGTTCACTTCAATTGAATTCAGTTCGGTTCGGCTCGATTCGGTTCAGTTCAGTCTGGTTCAATTCGGTTCAGTTCACAACTGAATCGCTATTTATCGGTTTATGGCGATTTTCGGTTCCTCTGTTGACACTGGATAAACAAAAAAGGGCGTGGCAGCTGCCGTCGAAGTCGCAATTCACATTCACTTTATTTGCCTGTTAAGTTGAGCGTTCCCCAGCGAACATCATAGTGCCTCATCAACATCCATATTGCCCACTGACTCTTGATATATAGGAAAAAAAAAAGATATTAATAAACAATTTTATATTTTTCAATAATCTGAATTGTAATTAAACCCAGTCAAATAGCAACTCGAAATATAATATTATATTTTGTTTGCCAAGAAACTCATATCGGTTGATTAAAAAAATATATATTAAAACTCTGGAATATATCATAATATATGACATTTTTTTAATAAAAATCCCGCAGAATGATCAAGGGAAAAAAAATCTGGCGTTTTATATTAAAAATGTAATAAAACTTGACTCAGTGCCTGCTTGCGCTATCTGTCAGGACACTTTTCGCCATCGACAGCATCGGACTACTATAATATAGGCCAAAGTCCACAAGGTTTTTCAATCTATTGAGACTTTATTATGATAACATGGCCATAGCAACCCTATTGGGACTTATCTGCCTCCACGCGCCTTCGCCAGTTGGCAACACCAAGCATAGACAGGTCTTCGGGTTCGTCCTCTTCTCCGATTCCCACCAACTAGCGTTAAAAGATACTTAAGACCTTTAAATATCTTGTGGTCGACCAAATTTTCAAAGGATCTGATCACAATATGACTTTTTTATATGCCTTATATAGCTCCCATCGAAAATTCGATTGACAATGTTTCTATGATCCATTATTATTATTATATGGCCATATTTTCCTCTATTTCTGCTTCCTTCATTGAAGAACTCTTTTTAGGTTGGGGGATTACAAATCCTACGCCACTACTTAGCTTTTCTAGGAGGGTCATGCCAATTGACATGAGCGGGACTCGAAATCGCACCTCTTGTTTGGCGGGACAGTGCCCTATCCACTGATCCACCGAGGCTCTCTATAATGTATAGGTCTAGTAAAAAGTATTATATTACATCATTACATCAGACCATCGTTAGACTTATCCGATTTATGTCAAATCTATACCATTTTGTTCAATAACTTGTTATTATTTTGAAGGAAATTTCATTATGATCCACTTCTAGAAACTCTTGTCCTTGGGCTACAAATTGGCACAATTTATTAGGAGTTGGAATAAGTTTCAAAGGCTTATATTTTCGAAAAATTGTTATAAACCGATTATTCAAAGTATTGCCCATCGCTAGCCCTAACTTTTGCTCATTTTTCTGTACATTTTCGGATACCAACTCGGAAGAACAGTTCGCCTTTTGATGTGATCGATGTATCGATCAATTTTTTTGTTTCCTCGTAAGAGGTGAAGTGCTGATCCACCAGGCCATGTCCCATCCCATGTCTGGGCTATACGGCGGGTGGGGTAGTAATTTAAAACGAAGCGTTTCAAAGTTTTAACAACCCGACTAACATGTAGTTGCTCGACCGCTGTCGAGCTGCAAAATTACTTTGCAGTATCCGAAAATTGCGGGCATTTTTCATGCAATGCTTGACTTAAACGTATAAACGTGTTCGTTAGAGTGCCCCGGTGATGGTTTCGCTCGGTTTGAGTAGCTTATAAAATATGACTCCCAGCTGATCTGATATTCGGTCTTATCCATAAGATTGTCTACGATTGTTGCTGTAAGTTGACAAGTCGCGTCTTGGCGTTGGCCCGAGAAAGTAGGCAACTTTTTTTTATGAAATATCTTAAGTTTTAATTTTCTTTCTCAAAATATCTATGGTTAGTTGTAAATATGTATATAAGCATAATATATGTAGCTTATTTCTGTAGATTATTTTAGATATTCTTTTGCTTGACAATTGATTAGCCTTTAGCCAAATGCACCTGCACCTGCACCTTAACCCAAACGTCACAAACTTCCCCAAACTGTTTTATATTTTGATGGATTTTTCTTAAGTTGTTTCTATGTGTAAATCATGAAAAACCATTAAGAATCTTGACTAAATGCCAAATGTTTCTTCCTTCCCAAAAAACTCACAAAAAACACAAAAAATACCACTAATTGCACTTGAAATATCAACGTTTTCATATCCTTGAAAACCGAACAAACCCAACCAAAACCCAACTAAACCTAACCAAAAACTGCTTGCAAAAACTTGTGGCAACAACAACAACAACCATTGAAAATTGCATTTTGCCTGAAAATGGCGTCAAATTGCGCTGACATCTGACGACGTTGACAACAACAACAACAACAACAACAACAACAACAACAACTAACTAACGGCGCCTGAATCCTGCTCCTTGCTGACTGACCACGCCCACCCGCCCACTGCCAACTGCCGCCATTGTCAACGACACTGACACCAAACGACACCAACAAACGGCCAACTTTTGTATCGTTGACATAAAATCCTGACCCCTTCCACCCCGAAAAACCCCCTCCCAAATCCCCCCACGAACCACAAAACCCCAACCCCCAACCCCCCCGCAACGAATGGCATTGCCAACTGTCGCCACAAAACGCAAAACTTCCAACTAAATTCTAATACATCCGCAAATCGATTTCGATGGGTCTACAACGAACCCCAAACGAACCAACCTTTACTATCAACAAACGTCTGGAAAAAAAAACTGGAAAAACTAACCGGAAATTGCTTGAAATGCGCCGTTGATGACCAACAACAAAACAAAAAAAAAATGTCGGAACTCAACTGCAACATTTGGCGTTGCCACATTGACAATGGCATTGGCAATGCGGCAATCATGTTGGGGCCAATAAATGGCATTAACAATAATATTGATGGCCGACCGAATGGTTGAATGGATCAATTGAACTACTTAAAATGCAATGACAATACATCTGGCAACTGCACAAAACCGATGCAAATGAAATGGAACGAATGGAATTGAAACGAAACGTTTGGTATTGGAACAAAAAACACAAATTGAACAATGGAATATCACAAAATATGGTCATAACTTGAAATGCATGGAATTAAAACAATGGCTGACAATGGAACGTTGGCAATGAAACGGAAATGGAATATAATCAAATATGGCCATAAATTGAAATGCATGAAATTGAAACGATGGTTGACAATGGAACGTTGGCAATGATACGGAAATGGAATATAATCAAATATGGCCAAAATTTGATATGAATGGAATCGTAACAATGGAACATTGGCAATGAAACGGAAATGAACTCCGAACAGGTGGCTTGGATCAAGGCCGATGCTAAAGCCATACTGGCCATACACGAGCATGTGATAACCAACAATGATCGTTTATCGGTCACCCACAACGATTACAACACTTGGACCCTGAACATAAGAAGTGTCAAGATGGACGATGCTGGGAAATATATGTGCCAGGTCAACACAGATCCGATGAAAATGCAAGTAAGTAAGCCCTATATGTACATACGTATACACAATATATTTATTAGAGTTGCAAAGCTATCGTTTATCCTATCGATATATTGCATAGTGGTTGATCGAATTAGCTACTCTGTAGAGTTCTACAAATATTTATTATTATTGTCGGAAAAAAGCTAAGTTTATACTATATCAAGAGTCTTTATTTGAGTCTCAGGATCTCACTCGTTCCTGTAAAGTTTCTTTATTATGTTTGTCCCCCCAAGTATTTAAGAAGATCGGATGGCCATATATTATAATTATTATTACTATATCATAGGGCTGTCGAAGAACTGAAAGCCAGTTTTGGTTATACCTCTCATATTTTTCGAGATATAGTATTTAAAATGCACAAGCTCTTTAGATTCGTTATTATCTATTGTTCTGCCAAATTCTGAAAATATCGATTTAGTATATTATATAGCTGCTATTTAACTAAAAGTCGGGGTTTTCCTATATCTCCCATGTTTTCCAACATACTGGAAACTTCTCAATTTCTTCATTATCTATCGTGCCATCAAATTTAAAAAAGACCGGCTAACTATATCATATAACTGACATGTAGCCTAAAATCAAACTTAAAAAAAAATCGTACCACTATATTGTATACCTGTCATACAATTAAAAATAGATTTTGTCTATATTTCCCATGATTTCATAGATTAAAAGTTCCCCCACATTTCTTATCAAAACGTCAATGTGGCGGTTAGTTTTTATTATTACTATATGCCCGCAACAACCCTATCGGATCAAAGCTGGAAGCACTATTTTCCTTTATAATCTGCTTCCTTCACTGAAGAATATTTTTTACGTAGGTGGATTAGGGGCCTCGGTGGACCAGTGGACTGGAGTTCCAGCCTTGTTCATGTCGATAGGTATGACCCATCCTAGAAAAACTAGGTTGTGGCGTAGGACTTGAAATCCAACCACATAAAAAAGTTCTTCAGTGAAGGAAGCAGAAATAAACACAAATAGTACTTCAGGCCGTGACCCAATAGGGTTGTTGTGATTCAAATCCTACGGTACAACCTAGCCCTCCTTAGGACAATAATACCTATATACTGTCGAACTTCCCTATAATGAATCTTGACGGGACCAGAAAATCACTGCATTATATAGAAACTTCATTATACAGATATTACAGAAAAATACAATGAAATCGAAACGAAAAAGTTGTGAGCTTGAAATCAATTCATAATAGGAAGATTTTCATTGTATAGAAGTTCACTATAGAGAAGTTCAACTGTACAAAAGCTTCGAAAAGAGTATAAATAATTGAATTGTGCATTCGAGGAATATTTTATTAAAACTGTTAATTTTGAAAAAAAAGTGCAATATTTTTCAAATATTTCTCCAAAAAAAATAACCATCATAATAATAATCATCTGTCAAATGCAATTTATTTGTCCTCACTTGAATCGAATCCAATCCAATCAAAGCAAAAACCCATATATAATATATAAAAATTCCTCGGTTTTTTCTGTGATTTTAATTTTGCACATTTTCATGGATTAAAGGCATAAATTGGATGGTTTATTTTTATATTTATTTGTTTGTTGTGTGATATTTCATGCTTATAGATAGATTGGCTTTGTGTTAAATATGCAATCTTATGTATCGGGCTTTTGTCTGTGTGCGATATGGAAATGCGTTCATTTTCAGGGCCCTAAGGGAAATTAATCTGTTGCCATTTTGACTAGTTATTTTCCACGCGCTTTCCACGACGCGTTTTTCTCCTCATTTTCCAATTTTATTACACAAATTTATCAGCATAAATGATATCGGCTCACTTTGTGGGCTTTAAAAATAAAATTTTAAATCAAATGAAATGAAATGAAATGAAATAAAATGGGAATTACTCCGGGGGCTGTATTTGTCATATGGCTTTGATTCGCAGCGTTGCCGGCCTGTCTGCGGGTAAAGTTTTTTCCCAGTTTTTTTTCCTTTCTTTGTTTTTGGAGTGGAAACACTCTCATGAGGGCGACCCCAAAGTGGGCGGGGCAGCTGACATTTAAACAGCATATATAAACAATGGCTGCACTTTAATGGCAACAAAAAAAGTAAATAAATAACAAACAATGTGGCAACAACAACAACAAATGTGTGTCTGTCCCTCCTCCTGTCCTACCAACTCTCTCACAGTTTCTCCTATCTCCTATCCACCCGTCCGTCTGTCCATCCGCCTCTTTGCTTTTCGTCCAGTTGGCAACGCCTTTTGCCACATTCCACAACGTTTACATTTTCAATTTCATTTCATTTTGTTTCATTTCATCTCGTTCCCCGTAACTGTACCCCTACCCGTTTCCGTTCCCTTTCCCATTTCGTTTCCAGCTAACAAAGTGAATTGAGTGTAAAGCAAATATGAGTCTAAGAAAATGCAAACAACCTGCTCCACTTTTTACTCGCTTTTCGCATACCCTGTAAACACTAGCTGAATTATGAAATTAAATGTTTCCTTCCTCCCTTTTCCCGCCTTTTAGACCGCCACTCTGGAGGTGGTCATACCGCCGGATATTATTAACGAGGAAACTTCTGGTGACATGATGGTGCCGGAAGGCGGTTCCGCCAAGCTTGTGTGCCGTGCTCGAGGCCATCCCAAACCGAAGATCACCTGGCGTCGCGAGGATGGGCGTGAGATCATAGCTCGCAATGGCGTGCATCAGAAAACCAAAGGTAAGTTTTAGTCCACCCTCTCCCGACACCTTTTGAGCCATAGTTGTTTCCTGACCGCATGCCTAACCTCCCGTTTTTGCAGCCATTTCAGTTGAGGGTGAAATGTTGACGCTGTCCAAAGTCACGCGATCGGAAATGGGCGCCTATATGTGCATTGCCTCCAATGGGGTGCCGCCGACCGTTAGCAAACGCATGAAGCTACAGGTGCACTGTGAGTATTACCCATTGCCTTCCAAACTCCAAACTTAAACTAATATATAAGCTCAAAAGGTAGCTTGACGTTCTTATACAAAATATAGTGAAATTTGGGAAAGTTAACCTAGGTTATGGTTGGATATTTATATCAAAGCTACAAATAGGTTTTCCAACGAACCGTTTAGGTGTCAAAGTTATCATATATTATAGCCTATACCCATTGAAAATAGCTCAAGACCCTTTGTGTCCTCATAAATCGATAAACGGTCTTCTGCGCAACAGTTTTCGCTTTTCATCTACTATGCGATGTGCTGAAATATCAATCAGATCTGATAGGAAAAACGCTGACTGGGCTGCGTTAGTATGCTCTACTGAATTCCTAGATTGGTTCTTGATTGTGCAAGATATCTTGGTATTGGTGTGTTTCTATGTGAGTTCCCTGCCGTATGTTAGATTTGGATAACACTGATCTACGGCAATAACATAAAGGAAACGCAATAGCTAAAAAGACCGGTTTCGCAGGCTCTTACCACGTTTGGCTCAGTTAATGACCCTCAGTAGTTGAACGACGAATGAGGCTGTTCAGCTCAAGCGGTCGTTGAGCTACCGATTCCTGGTAAGACAGTGAAAGACCGCATTCGATTTTTTCGGTTTTCGAGTGAGCAAACCGCGCAGAAAACTAACTTCGATTGTTCAAATTACGATTTAGCATATACAATTGAAAGACAACAAATTTTATGAACCTAGCTCAGCTTAGCTCAGCCCTTGCCCTCCATTCGAGCATATACCCACACCCGTCTGATAATGAAAGGTCTGAGTGAAACGAAAGAATACAAGAAAGATCTGTCTGGCAGACATTTTGTTCGAATTATTCAGTTACTGACCCTCAGGACAGAGAGCTACGAATCAGTCTGTTCATTTCCGACAGACCCCAACTTATGTGGTACGCTCCTTCTAAAATCTTGGAGAGAATAAAAGAAAAGGGTTGCTCTTGAGACAGCAAGCGGCTCGATGCCATTTTTTTCGGTCTTTTAGAGAGAACTTTTAGGTTGATCGTATTCTATGAGTTCTGTTTTCAAATCAATAACTTAAAAACTATCAGCAACGTGTCTTTAAGTTATTATAGGGTAACTACTAGTCTTGATCTATGTGCAGCTGCAGTTCCTTTTAAGCTATTGATAAATGTTTTCATGGCCTTTGCCAGCTGCTAACAAATGGTTTGATTTATAGCCCAACGCCTCAGGAACTGCATGCACTATAATAATAATCATAATGGCTAACACATAACCCAAAAGACGGATGTGCGTGCTAGCTAAAGTGTAGGTTATCCCCGACAGAGACCCAACCCAGAGAACCTGGGTACCAACCGAACCACACGGAACCGCAGCATAACGCAATAACGCGAACTGCAACTGTTTCCGTTTCGATTTCCGGCAACTAACTTCACTTTGGCCCCGGCCAAACTTTCCAAATGCATTAGGACAACGGCCAACTGAAGGGTTACCCGGACCCGGAACGGGGCAGGAGGAATAGTCCGGGTTACTACATCGATTGGGCAAGCATTTGGTGCAAACGTCACGTTTCTGTTGTAAAAAAAAAGTAAAGAAAAAGTTAAACTGTTTTTGTTGTTGGAACAGACACACACACACACACGTGTGTGTATCATGTGTTGTGTGTGGTAATTGTGTGGGGCAGACCTGGTACACCCTGCCACAACCACAAGAACCACCTTGTTGGCAATACAACCCATTGTGGCGCATTAAACTTAATGAAATTTTCCAAAACGATGCAAAAAGTTAAAAGACAACAACAACAACATCATGTTGGCATAGCTTTTTTTCCCGGGTCTTTTGGGTGCAGTATTACGCGACTGGCAAGAAAGTCATGTCGTATACCTACTGCTTTTCGCTCGAACAGCATATGCTCTTATGTCTCGCATAGTTTCCAACAAAACGCCATACAAATCCTGTCAATATTGCCAGCCTATTAAGGCCGAAGCCCTGGAGAAGCGGAAAATTGTGCTTGTGGGCGTGGCAGTGGGCGTTGACTCTTAGACGTAGGCAAAAGATCTTATCAACAAATTATATTGACACGGTGAAAATGTGCACAACACACAATGGGATGACAGCATCATGTGTATGAGGAGGGGTCCTACACCCACCCACTCATGTGTTTGAGGAGGGGTCCTACACCCACTCTTCTTGTGTATGAGGAGGGGTACTACACCCACTGCTGCTCCTGTTCCTACACCCACTCCAGCTCCTGTTCCTCCTCCTGCTCCTGTTCCTCCTCCTGCTCCAGCTCTTCCTCCAGCTCCTGTGCCTCCTCCTCCACCAGCTCCTGTTCCTCCTCCAGCTCCTTCATATCAACTCCATTTAAATGCCTGTCGTCGCCACAAAAATTAATTTTCATTTTTACGCAATTTTTTTTATACTTTCTGAATTTGCTTTCTCATTTCATTTCATTTCATTTTCATTTCTTCTGCCCGCCTGCTCCACTGTCTGTCTCTCCGTCCATCTATCTGTCTCTCCGTCCGTCTGTCATACAGCGTCAGGCTTCGCTTTTGGCTTTGCCCCTTTATTGCTTTTGCCTTTGTTAGCTGCGGCTGCGACTGCGTCTCAATTTCAATTTAAAACAAGTCAAAAAGGCAATGCTCTAGACCTCAAGACTTGCACATACCCTGTATAATTTTCCCGTAATCCCTCAACTATTGCTTTACCCATAAAACCCACAAAAGCATAAACACTTACTCTCTGCTTGTTTCATATTTACCGCCCACAGAGTATACCCATTTTATGCCAGCTACAGGGTATCATATTCTATATGGGCACAACGCACACACACATACACACACACACCAATCTCTGCTGTTTCAATTGGAATTCGCCCCATCCACGTGCCCATTGCACGTCTTCAAGTTTCGTCACCAACTGAAGTTGTGCCGTTCTTTGATTCCTCTGATTCCTCTTTAATTTTTCAGCTTTTTTTTAGCTACTTTTCGTCTTCATTTCCGCCTTTCCTCAGCGGTTATCTTAACCTTACAATAACCGGAACCCACAAGCGGTGCTTTAGCGCTTTAACTTGATTGATTTTAATCAGAAAATTGAGATGTTCCTACATGGTTTCAGTGGGGAAATGGGCACAGTTCTAGGACAGTTCACTGACAGATAGACAGACAGATAGACAGACAGATAGACAGACAGATAGACAGACAGATAGACAAACAGATAGACATACAGATAGACATACAGATAGTCAGACAGATAGACAGCCAGAAAGACAGACAGATAGACAGACAGATAGACAGACAGATAGACAAACAGATAGACAAACAGATAGACAGACAGATAGACAAACAGATAGACATACAGATAGACAGACAGATAGACAAACAGATAGACAGACAGATTGACAGACAGATAGACAGACAGACAGATAGACAGA